>JAMWET010006780.1:267500-466014 GCA_024036415.1 Prochilodus magdalenae
CGGATTAAACCTCACTCAGGACTTTTCAAGCTGCACAGCACAGTTTAGCACATAGATACAGACCTTCTCCAAGATCCAGTGTTAGATAAGAGAAGTTCTGGCACTTGGATTAACCTCCCATGTGTGACTAGCCAGCAATGAATGGTCCTAACAGATAAATGAAATATGAATCAGACAGTTCCAGAGCCTTTTACACCATGCCTTCAAATCTGCCTTATAGCCTAATCTAATTTTATACTTCCACCAAACAGCGCCACACAGCCGCTCCTTAAAAGGATAGAGAAGTCACACGCCTCGTCGACAGACAACTGGCGTCGTGATCAGACTTGCGCATGGGGGAGGGCGAACCGCAGCTCGTGTTCTGACAGACCTACGTAGCATACGAGGAAGAGAAAAGAGTTCAGATCCATTAAACTTGTTCCACACCCACTCCCTCACACCAGCCATCTATAACTTCAGCGTTCATTTAGACTCTTTGGAGGGCACTTTGGAACAGTCCTTACTTAGCTGAAATGGGCCGCGTCAAATTGAAGACTCATTAACATATTTAAATAGTACAGCCCATTTTCCACACCTTATGAGGGTGAAAAGTGGGAGCTGGTTGACCTATTAGATATGCCACGGACTTGCCGTACACACTTTCAGTAGAAGTGGATTTACAAGTGCATTCTGAAAATGTGCCGAGGAAGGACAACAGTATGAAACAGACCGGAGTGGATGTAGCAGTGAGTCACTGATGGAGTTTGCACTTTCGCATTGTGAATTATTTACAGCCAGTTTATTCTTTTCACTGGTTGAAGAAAAATGTAAAGAGATGCCTTGAAAAAATGGGAATTTCAGCTAGATATTACTAACCACCCCACCCCACCCCAATTACAGAACCTCAGTTGCCTACATGTAACTGCTGCACTTCTTTAAGAAAGAAAACCGAAAACTTCAAACAACAAGCTACCAGATCGGAGGCTGACTTCAGCTTTGTGGATTTAACGCCGGCTGTTTTTTTGATAAGGTGATTTAAGCTATCAAAATATCCGACCTGGAGTTTTATGTAGGGGACCACCTATAAATATGCGCTACAGTCGGACATTTCGACAAGGTAGCACAATTCGTCACAACCCCGGGGAGGCTGCACTAGGGACGTAGGCTCAGCAGCTGCTTTGCTAAGGCAGACACGCTCCACTGTTTCAGATTTATAGGATGCTGTGTTTGGTAAGGTTCCATGAGGCTGCTGGGGCTTGTTTGACCCTATACACAACAGCAACTTACACAATTTTACATTAGAGCTACAAGTCTGTCCAAATGAAAGAAGTGTGAAGTGACCCCACCCATCAGGGCACAGCGGGCACTTAGTTTTGAGCCTGTTGGACAGAGCTTGGTTCTAGCTAATAGAACCTGTTCTTCTTCAGTGTTCTGTGCTGATGATCATTTGAATAGACGTCAGTGTCAGACTAATGAATGAGCTTCTATTAAAGACTGGTGGACTGAGAGACACTAGAGTCTCTTTACCTACACTGAGCTGATGAAGAGTCCCGTTCCAGAAATGATAATAGGACATTAGAGCCATAATAAACCATGCTCCTGTTACTCTCCATACTTCAGTACATCTGAAGATATATACTTCAGTACTGCTACTACAGTGAAGGTGTAAAGGGAGGAACGTGTACTTTTACTGAATGGATATTTTAACACATGGCACAGGACGATGTTTGGTATGTCATGTTGTTTAAGCAGTCAGTGGAATGCAAATGCTTTTGTCACATGGAGCAGAAGACCCCTCCCACTTATCCAGTCTAGCACCAACCATTTAAAAATGACTGCTGTATGGAATGACTTAACATTATATCAATAGGACCACAGTTTGCCTAGGAGCTTACTGATATGTTGGCACTGACCAGTGAGGAACATGTTCTCAGTACCCATCCCTATACACCTCCAATGAATTAAGATTCTATAGAAAACCCCAAAAAGGTCACCAGCACCTTGAACAGCCATTCGAATGCAATGTTAAATGTCTCTGTTATCACCTTACTGAAGACCTGGTCAGACCAAGGGCCTGGATCACAAAGCTAGATTCCATGTTTAAACAGTTAACAAAGTTTTATGGGTAGGCACTTAGTTATGATCTAACACTATAAAATTATTCCTGCTTTCGTTGGATAAATTTCACTTCACCAGTTTGATAGATTTAGATAGATAGATATGTAGAATATTATAGATAGATAGACAGATTAGATAGATAGATAGATAGATAGATAGACTCGATAGTGTTGAACAAAGAAACCAGGACCTATGCAAACCTAAATGGGGGTAGGCACTGGCTCAGCAGCCACATTATTAGGGCTAGGCAAGAAATATCAAAATTACAAACATAAATTAGTACAGTTCGCTAGAGGAAAATACATAAGCAAAAGACTTCAACAAGGAGTCAGGGAAAGAAAATTTTTGGCAATATATATATATGTATAGAGGGAGTATATATACTGAGGCTAAGTATGCATATATCAGGTGATATATGTGAATTGGATGGCTACATGTGGGTATGATGTATATATGTAAGCACTATGGGAAATATACAAGAAATACAAAAAATACAGATAAAAACTGTAAGAACCCATAGAGTAATGATATATAAAACCTCGCAAAGTCTGTCAGGAACATGTGAATTGAGAATCTGTTATGCCAGGATATGTAAACGTGCGCAGAGCTGCTACTTGCGGGAAATGGCAACCAAGGAGGAAGGGCTACTGAAAAAGGGCCTACATTGTGTTAATGTTGTTGTGTGTCAGTATAAGGTAAGCACCTGTCTACTGGTTATAATAAAGTACGGTACTCACTATGAAATACAGAGGAAGAGCTGATCAGTGTTATCATACTTCAACCATGGGTGAAATTGTATTATGAATTACTCCTCCGTTCCTCTATCAGTCATTGGAAGCTTTTTCACCCCCTTCCCACCCCTTATTGTGTTAAGCTACACATACAGAAGTAGTGTCTCTCAGTATGGCATCTGACCGGCATTTGCAAACGCATCTGAACATGGAGTTGTAGAGGTTTCTAATGATGTCGTGTGATAATCCATCCCGAGCTTGAATATTCTCACACAGCTCCTGCAGGTTTTGCGGTAGGGGTGAAGGTGGAGTGACACCAGGCCTTTTGGATGTGTGATGCACTACAACAAACCTGGCGCTGACCACGGTGCCTTTACGTGGTCGTCTCCACCAAGCCAAAAGCGGGACTCGTCACTGAAGAGTCACTCCATGACAGTCAGGCACGACACCATTGCAGTTTTGGGTGACGTTGACGTGGTATTAAGGACAGTCAACAGACAAGGACTGTCCTTTTTTACGCCACGTGGCTCACAATGTCAAACCTACCCACAAAGTTTCCTGTTGGTTGATTGCTTCTGGGTGCAACCAGTTATTTGACGCTCTGAAAACCAGCTTAGAACATCTGGAACCGGCTGCCCACAGTTATAACTGGTATTTCTGGTTTTGTGTGAACGGACAGTTCGGTTTTTAGTGACCTAAAGAATGTAGTGAAAATGTCTTTTTAGGATACTGGGGCAAAAATATGATTTGAATGGTGCAAAGTGTAAATGTTACCAATCATTGCAACTCATGTAGCATGAGAAAACTGGTTTACTGGTGTTGGATATCAGTGTTTTGTTTAAGTATGTATGTATAAAGTGTGTATAAGTGTTCCATGTGGCAACAACTGCATTGCTAGACCAGAACTTGAATTGTATGTAGTTACGACGGGGTCGGAGCCCCTGGGCGAATGTTGCCATCAGGGCTCTACAGGTTATGGGTCAAAAGCAATTTGGAGATAAGCTGACCCATCTGGTCAAACCAGACACATTCTTCTTACATTTAGGGTGTGGGGACACGGTGTATAAGACCTCTGTGACAAGGTTCTGTCTTTAGACTGAGTAGGACTGAGTAGGACAGCAGGACTGCGTAGGACTGAGTTGGGCTGAGTTCAGACTCTACTGGACTGGCCCGGCTTAGGACGAGAGATGTGAGTGAACTGCGATCGCCTTAAAATACACTACTCCAACATCTCCAGCCTTCAGTCTCCTGACTCCATCCTTCTGTGCAAGCAAGAAAAGAAACTACACTGGTGAGACAGTATACCTGCTGGACTGGGCATCTTCATCTTCAATGGGCAAGGCCATTGTATCAGTGTGACTCTCACTAGATGGCAGTGTTTCCACTTCCCCTGAACTAAGAGCAGAAAATAGATGCTTTGCTTTGGATAAACTATACTTTATTTATTTCAGGCCGATGCACCAACAGTTTTCTCCGAACTAGAGAAAGGAGGGAGTGAAAAACGAAGCACTGCAATTCTACATGTAATACAATTCACCTTACCTCTTCAGAGCACCCAGCGGTCTGTATTGCCAAAGTGATGTCTGCAAGATGAGCATTTTTTGGGATGATGTTCTCTCTTACTAAGCTGAGGGTGGTATTACTGCACAACATTACGGCTCTGCTCTACATTTGTGCTTCAGAGACACCGAAAGAGCTCTGAAAACCATACACCTAAAAGCCGAGAGAGGTCACATACGCTTAATACATGGCTGAAACAGAAGAGGAACGAGATAAAAGTTATTTTCCCCAAAGACAGAAACACCACGGTGTTTGAAGTGTAGTTTCTTCTACCTGTAAACACTTCTTTCCTCTTTCATGATGTTGCTCCGCACAACAAACAGTGGCAAACAAACAGCGCCCTGAGCCGAAGCCCCGCTCCACTCCTGTACACAGCTTTATAGCTCCACTCTCCTTCTGCCCTGCATGGATAAGAGCACAGAGAATAGCTCATGCAGACAGAGCCAAGACAGAAATGGCAGAGGCTAGAGGAGAAATGAGCTTTAATCAGAGCTACGCCGACATCCCAAGCTTATAATGACAATACTAACACTGTTATAGATAATAACTAGAATACTCGGCTTTAATCAAACGTTCTTACGCAACCTGACAGTTACAGCAGGAAATCAGTGGATCTGTGTTAGCTTAACAGCTGCTACTCAGAATCATATAGCCTTAACTAGGCTAGTCTTTGTATTACACTAGGCAATGGGAAAAAGGGATGGGTGGATCGATACCTAAATATCGATATCGATTCAGGTGGTTGGTTTTGAGAATCAATTCTGGCACACAAATATCGCTACCGTTTGTTCATCTTGTAGGACTGATATTCATTCCGGACATCTACTCAAGCTAAGTTAAGTAGTTTTATTGATAATCTACACCAGTTGGGTGAGGAAGCATGCTGGCAAAAGTACATCTGACCCTTATCATCCTGGACATCATCTCTTCCAGAAGACCTCCCTCTGGCTGGAAGTTGAGGACCAGCAAAACAGCACAACACGACACACTAACAGCGTTTTTCCAAGACCTGGCAACGTGGTTGGTGAGCTCAGTGGATAACACCACTACCCACCAGGGAGCCACCACTACATGTGGGAGACTGGGGTTTGAATCCTGGTCTGGGTGGCTATGCTAAGCTACACCAATAAGAGTCCTTGGGCGAGACTCCTAACACTACATTGGCCCACCTATAATATGACTAACCTTGTAATTCGCTTTGGATAACAGCGTTAGCTAAATGCCTTAAATGTAGACCTGTTACAATCGTTAACCCCAGGGGTCACCTCACACTTTTTTTACACAGCTGTACTGATTCTGTACATATGTCTATTCGGATTTACTTATATATTCATATATCACTTTAGCACCTCTCCTGGCTCTTTATTCTATTTACTGTATCTAATTGAGCTCTTACCTTAGTGTAACGCTCTCGCCAATGTTTATTAAGCTACACATATAGAAGTAGTGTCTCTTAGTATAACATCAGGCCACCATGTTTGCTTATGCCACATCTTAGACATCTCGGCATGGACCTGTAGAGGTGTCCTGTGATAATCCATCTCATGCAGCTTAAATGCTCTCACACAGTTCCTACAGATCGTGCGGTAGGGGTGGCAGTGGGGTGGCGCCAGGCCTTATGGGCATGTTCTGATTCTGGCTTCTCAAATAAAATTTCTTGCATGATTAAAATTTCTTTCTTTCCCTCCCGCCTTCTTCCTCTGTAACTATTTAACATGTAACAAGATAAATATTTATCCAGTGAATATACATTTAGTTGCTTTTTAAATACTGTAGTTGTATCAGTAGTGAACTCTTCATTTGAACATGATTGAACACTGAATTTAATGTTGTTCAGCGATCTCATCAAACAAGATTTCTGATTTCTGAATGTTTATTTAATAGACTCAATACTAATTAATAAAGATAATAATTAAATGTCCGATTGTCTATTTCAGTTTTGTTTACAGTTACCATTTACCATTGTTGAAAATCACATTTAAAGTTTAAAGTATCAGTATCGGTATTGGTTTAGAATGCTAGCCTTGGTATTGGATCGAAATGAGAGTCAGTGGTATCGCCCATCTCTAATGGGATGTCTTTTAAAACCACTTCCACAAAAAGAAAGCTAGGCTGTGGTTTTAGACTACGACCAGAAATATACTTAAGTGCAAATACGCAAACTGACTTTCACTTGCGCATCGCAAACTCACATATCAAGCTTCTGGGTTCCCCTTTGTTGAGTCCCTGAACTGCATTTCCCATAATGCATCCTCTTGATGTCAGCAGCACAATTTGGTCAGTGACTAATCATGGACTGGCTTTCTCTTCAGCATCACCTGAGCACTGATTCTCATCACCTGTATACAGTTCACATATGCCTGTTGAGTTGGTATCGTTGTGAGGTAGTTTCACATTGCTTACTGAACAGACTCTACTGTGTATGAGCTTTGCTTTGGCTTTTGGTTTTGGCAGTTCCTCCTACTTGGTTTGGGTTGCTCTGGTTTTGACTCTTGTTTGCTCTTTTGGTTGTGAGATGATCTATGATTGCTTGGATTACCGTGTTCTGGTTTACAGCCTACTCTGTGGCTTTCTACCCACTCACTGTAAATAAAACCAGTTACTGTTTACCTCAGATCTGCAAGCATAGTGGCATCAATGTTACTGCACGGCTCGTTTGTACAAACTCGCCCTGTGTTCTTACAGTACTGTGATTGAGGTCAATTCTGAAAGTGGGCTTATTCCAACAGCCTCAACAGCAGCTAAAGTCGGACTGCTCTGCTGGAGCTGCCGTACGTGTTCTGTTGGAATGAAAAGGTGATAGTGTGTAATATGTTTATGTAAGTGTGCCATTTCCGCATGAGACTCGTCACCTCATCTGTGATGACAATTGACTGGAAGAAAGTATTCTGGCAGTACAGAACCACATGGTCAGGCTTGGCTGGCGCTCAGAATGCCGCTCGCATTTGCCTTGCACTGTGAATTGCATCATAACACATTTGTGAAAGCCACAATCGAAACAGTGTTTGTGTAGCTGGCTGCATCTGCGCTCGCATCCTTGCATGAAATATGTTTCTGGCGTAAGAGTCCCTGCAGAACAACACTATTATGGTGGGGTTTCGAATCAACTAACTGAGCCTACACCTGGAGTTCCTGGCCCTGCAGAGGAGGATATAAGTAACGGGTGGGTAAGGATGTGAGATAATGCTACAGTGCATAAAATTGTTTATAGGGTTGTATCTTTTTGTTGTTGTTTACCATGTAGCCTTTAGCATGCTAAATAGCAGGCCAGTGGCTTGAAGTGGCTTACTTGTGACAGCAGTCAGGTATATGAGAGATGGAGTAATCCATTAAGCATTTTTAATAATGCATTTTAAAATTTTACTGGAGTTTACTGATATGGTTAACAAATGGATCAGTCCACCAATTGTTCATCCAGTTTGAAATGACTGTTTTGCCGGATGAAGTGCCAATCACTTGCTCCTCTGATGCCTTGCATAATAGCAATAGACTGCAGCACCCCAGGTTACCTAGAAGGATAAGCACCTTAGGTAAATGAATGAATACTTTTTATTTATTCACCTTAGAACATTTTTTTTTCTTTTTCTCCTTCTTCTTCTTCTTATCATTATTATTAATATTATTATTAATATATTATTATTAATTATCATCATCATCTTTATTTGTATATCTTGTCTTCAGCACCCCACAACCCATAAGGATTAATGACTTACAAGATGAATGAATGAAATAATAATAATAATAATAATAATAATAATAATAATAATAATAATAATAATAATAATAATAATAATAATAATAATAATAATCATTCATACATTAAACACACAACTTAAAGTGTTTTGCAATGCAGAATAAAACAACAGAGAAAGAAAAATGCAACCATTTAAAGCAATAGCATAAAGGGGGTTATATTACGGTGATAATAAATTAAAAATAATAATTTTTATAAATCTAAAACATTAAAATGCGATAAAAGATAAAAGTAAGTAAGAATACAACAACTAACAAGAATGTAAAACTAATATCCAATAATAAAAAAAAACACAATCAAAACAAATGAAACTCTAAAGGAAAAAAATATGGTGACGAAAAGACAAAGTGAGCCAGGAGGAGAAGGAGCAGACGGAACAGTGTTCCAGATCTGTGGTGCAAAAAAACAGAACGCTGCCTCCTCCAGCTCTTTCTACGTTTCGTACATGGAATATGCAGAAAACCAACACTAGATGATCTGAAAACACATGAGTAACACTTTACAAGTGTTGACTACTTAACATGAAGTAATGCATTAACACGGATTAATAATATGTGCTAGTACAACTGTGACATTATTATTCATAGTGCAATTATACCTCCATAAACAGCACATGTGCACATCAGTCACTTTACACATTCATAACTTATTTATTCATATTGTTATTACTGTTGCTGTAGGTTACTTCCTCCGCCTTCTCACCTTGAGTGCACTGTCCGTATGTAAATATCTATACTGTATATTACTGATCTTTTAATTGCTCTTTGCAATAAAAGAATTCTATTCTATTCTATTTTGTTCTATTCTGTCCTGTCCTGTCCTGTCCTGTCCTGTCCTGTTCTACTCTACTCTACTCTACTCTACTCTACTCTACTCTACTCTGTCCTGTTCTGTTTTATTCTATTCTATTCTATTTTGTTCTATTCTGTCCTGTCCTGTCCTGTCCTGTCCTACTCTACTCTACTCTACTCTACTCTACTCTACTCTACTCTACTCTACTCTACTCTACTCTACTCTACTCTACTCTGTCCTGTCCTGTCCTGTCCTGTTCTGTTTTATTCTATTCTATTCTATTTTTTTCTGTTCTGTTCTGTTCTGTTCTATTCTATGTTAAGTTACCATGTAAACATGTCATTGTTACATGTTTACATGGTAACATCAGTTACCTACTGCTAATGTATTACACTATATGGACCCATTTCTATCTATATATTCAATGTGACTTAATTATTGATCAATATTTGCCGCTGCACTTTATTACCTGTACATCTTTATTACCTGTATAAACCTTGTACCATCACTGTTAATCATACACTCTGACTGCCTATACCCTTAGTGTTTAGGTGACTGCCAGATTATCAGTATCTGTGTAGATAGTAAACATAACTGAAATCTAGAAAATGATGCAATATTTTCAGTAACCTTGCAATATATATGCAATTACAATGTAAATTTGTATAGTGTCATTTATTGTATTCATAACCTCACAATACAGATTTATTTATTTTCTGTAATTTCTTATTTTGTATTTTTTAAGCCTAAAGGTTAAAAGTTATCTTATCTTATTTTACTTCATGTTAGTTAACCAACACTTAATGTCTCAGGATCGTATGGATGTTCTAAATAACTAAAGGGTTCAGAAACTAGCAGTGAAACTGTGTAGCTGATAAAGTTCTCTAGTTTGCGAGTTGTAATATGAAATAAGCGTGTTTTAACTTCCCTTAGTTCTTATCAGTTTTAGAAGTACAGAGCTAAGGGCACAGATGGACATATTAAAGCCAGAAATCATAATAAAACCCTTTATGTAAATATGCTGCAATCAGCATGAATTATTCACACTGATTGCAAAAGTGTTTGAATACCTGCAACAGCGTCGCGAGCGCTCCAGGTGCGATTACGCCAAGGTGTTTAAGTGGTGTTGAAACATCAGGGAACAGTGGGGAATCGCCTGCTGTTTGATCACTGTGTTGCGAACACTGCTTCGGGGGGTTTTCAGTCTGAGGGGAGAAGTCTCGCTTCGCTTAATCAAAAGCAAACTGTCACTGCGCTGTGCTGGCTCCCATCTGCATTTACAATGCAGCCTGCTTGGCTGTGGGTGAGCGTATTTATGTCGTTGAGCTTTGAACCCGCTCCACTTTTTAAGCATTCTTTAATTAGCCAGAATTAGATGAGAGCCCTTAGTTTTCCAACACGGGCTTATGCTGGGTGCTGATGTGCGGCTGCCTGCTGATCTGTTACGCTTCACATCTGTGTTGAATTCCACTGCTGGAACCCTCCCCAAAGCCCCATCTCCCACCACCCCCGAGAGCGAGAGTTGATACCCAACCAAACAAGAAGCACACTGCACTTCAATCCGCCTGCAAATCAAGTAATAGTTTCAAACCTTGGTGAACTGAGTTTTACGTTTATGCTGATTAGAAGAATAGCGTTGCTCTTCTGGAGTGCTCACCAGGGCGCAGTAAACAAAAGATCAAAGCAGGAAGAAAAAAAGAAAGAGGTTACCTGAGCTGCTCTTTCAGGCAAAAGCGCTAGAACATTCAATTAGAACATAAGACATGAAGGAAAACCAGAAAAGTGCATTTCCTGAAGGAAACGCGGAATGTTGGGCAGCTCAAATGGTCCACACTTCCTGTTAGGCTGCGGCTGCTATGAGGGGAACGAGGGATGAATAAACAACACACAGAGGAGTTCCTCCAAAAAATGGAAGTCAGATCAAAGCTATACAAGCACACCATTCCCAATCAGACCAAACATTTTGGAGTTGGAAAACTGTCTAGTTTGAAACTGTCCAGTTTGAAGTACTGGATAGCGGACAGAAGTTTCTCAAGCAAGAAGAAGTAAAAGACGAAGACAAAGAAGAAGACATGTGCATTTCAGGAAGGAAACTCAGAATGTTTGGCAACTTAAATGGTTTCCACTTCCTGCTTGATAGGGATGAATAAACAACACACAGCGGAATTTTTCAGAATTTTTGGGAAGTCAGATCAAAAAAGCTGTATACAAGCACACTATTGGAATGTTGGAATAGTTGGAGTAATGTCGATATCTCAAAAAACTGCAGGACTAGATAGCAGACAAAAGTCTCTCAACCAAGAAGAAGAAGAAGAAGAAGAAGAAGAAACATGCAGTTCATGAAGGAAATGTTGCAAGCTTAAATGGTTCCCACTTCCTGCTAGGCTGTGTTATCTATAGGAGGAACGTTGGATAAATAAATACATAGAGGAGTGTGGGCCATGATGTCTGTGGATTAGAGTTTGGGGATCTGCCCGGAATGAGTACATGCAGTTTGGTGTCTGTGGGTTTAAGGAAACAATAGGGTTTAAAGGGGTGGGGGGTTAAAATGAATAGGTCTCTGTGGGAGAAACAAGGGATGGACTAAAAAGACGAGTAGAAGAGTAGAAGAAGACAAGTGCATGTAAGACCAACAGTGAATTTGTCCCTGGGGGTCTGCCCTGAGATGTATGTGAAATGGTGTCTGTTGTTCCAACAGAAAAAAGTTCATCTCATTCATTTCTATTTTTTCCGTAAACCGTAATGCAGACCAAAAAGTTGTATACAAGCACGGCATTCCCGACCAGACCAAACATTTTGGAGTTGAAGCGTTGCAGATATCTTGGAAACTGCTGGACTAGGTAGCAGACTAAAATCTCTCAACCATGAAGAAGAAGAAGAAGAAGAAAAGTGGTCTTTCTGAAAGAAACGTTCCCACTTCCTCCTGGGCTGTGGTTGCCCTGTAGGAAATGAGTGATGAATAAACGACACACAGAGGAGTGAGGGTCAGTATAGCTGTGGATTAGAGTTTGGGGATTTGGCGGCTGTAGGTTAATAGACTTTGGCTGGGGGCAAAAATGAATGTGACTCTAAGGGGTGTAAAAGAGGATTGGAAATAAAAGTCAGACAGAGGAGTGGGGGTCAAACCAACATTGAATTTGAGTTTGGGGGTCTGTTCTAAGATGGTAAATCAGGAGGAGTGTCTCTGGGTCAAGCAGAAGTACAGTAGATGGGCATGTGCTTTTCCATTTCAATCTCAATGGAAAAACAACCCAGAAAAATCTGTTGCTATGTGGAAACCGTGCATCCGATAAAAAGCTCTGTACACGCACAGCATTCCCAATGAGACTGGACTATTTGGAGTTGGAATGGTGCCGATATCTCAAAAATATATATTATAATTATGTTATATAACCATGATAATAAAAAACAAGTAATGTGCTGCCCTCAATGGTCAACTTAACGTTCAACCAAAGACTCACAGAAATAGCTAGAGAGAGATCTGATTGCGGGTGGACTGCTAAAAAAGGAGGGAGGCGGGTGTAATAATGAATGATAGCCAAAGCATTCCCTGCAAAAAAGATGAATGCAGCAGTTTAGAGGGAGCATTTCCTACCTAGCAGAATCAGAGACACTTGGCTAAGCATTGGCATGAAATCATCTGGCTCCGCTTAATAGTCGTGCAACGCTGCTGTGTAATTAGGTGTAACTCTGGCCATTTTTTACCCCACATTTTCCTGTAATGCATTATCAAATCAATTTTACACTCCTTTTTTGGCTTTAATTATTAACAAGAGACTGGAATTGGTTTCCTGTTCATATGAAACCCAGAACCAAATCACTGTAAAATAAAGGCTAAGTGATCTTTAGAGCGTAATTCACAAAGTGAATTGTTCTCCGGATGTTAGGAGCCAATGTGGTTACGTGGTCTGCAGAATTGTGCTGTGATCGGAACCCTTCAGACACATACTCTGACAGTGAATTCGTGAAGCCACCTGAGCCTTTCGCTTTAATGGGGCGTGTTTGGCGGCTCATTGCTTTGTTGAGTTTGTGTCCAGCTAGTCTATTAACCTTTGACATGCACAAAAAATGAAATGTGGAACATATGTGCACAGTGTTAACGGCACTGCAGAATGAAGACAAGTGCTCACGTTCACTACCCCAAGTTTGCTCCTAGAACCTAACATCTCAATCCTTTATGGAGGTTCAGTACTGGTGAATATAGAGCTGCATGATTGAAATGTGGTCCAATACACACAAAGAAATAACCCTTGGTGGGTGGGTTTCACATTGCAAGACATGCTAAAGGTTCAGGTTTCACACTTGCCCATGCATGTGATGTAGACATGGATGGGCCTTATCGCTGTACCTGACTGACCCAACAGCCACGATAGCAGACATTCAGCAAGCAATGATGCCCTCCATGCGTCATCCTGTTAAGCCCAGCACCACTGACAGGCAGCTTTATGGGGCAGGACTACATGCACGCAGACCGTTACAACCACTGCCTTTCCGGTGGTCCGCCATCTCCTTATAATTCGCCTCAGAATTGTGCCAGGGAAGACATCCACCAAATCTGGCCCAACTCCGCAGTTCTTTGATTCAAGACTGTCTGAACATCGATGTGGCCTACATCCAGAAACTTGTCCAGTCCATGCCAAATCCAATTACAGCTGTTGTTTGTGATTGTGGAGGTACACACTCTGTTAGATAGGCTTCTGTCTGAGGGGATGTAGGAATGGTTAAAGTTTGAGTGGACTGATTCAAGCATGGCAAGAAAGCTACACAGAAATTCAAGGATGCACGGCTTAATGGTGTTTTTGGCAATTTCTGTTTGATAGAAACACGCAAGTCACTTATTTTGCCTTCAAAGTAAATGGAAATCTTATCATGGGTATGTTGGAATGTGTGTCAGCTCAAGGTGAGGTTAATGCCATTGTGGAATCATTCTGATACCCTCATAACTCAGTCCTCACTCGGTGACACCTAATGGGATGGATGCTCCATTTCCGTGCCGTTGTCTGTGCGTTTATAGGTGAGGGATGGGTGAATCTTATTATGAATCTCCTCGTAAAGTAAATGCTATCCATTATTTCCATGGTCCAGACTCTGGACGTGCGAGTGGTTGGGGCATTCTCATTGCTCTTATCAGATGAAGCGGGATAATTAGAAACTCAGCGGTGTGTTTAATCAGGCAAATGAAAAACGCTACCGCTTACTGTGTTACTGCTCTTCATCGGGCCCACGTGACTGAGCTCCATGTCTTTTCTCAGTCTCTTCTTCGCCTCCTTCGGTCTGCCGTCATCCCCCCTCTCTGAGCTGCTGATTCAGAAAGCGGGACGATGGGCTGGAGAAACAGCAGGCACCAACAAATACAGCAAACTCGCCTTTCCTCGTAAAAGTGTTCAGAGATGTTAGTGAGGGCATAAACGCTTGTGATGAAATCGTTTTATAGACCGAGGTTATAACGTGGCTTTAGATCAAATGGTTCTAGCAGGAGATTCAGTAGTTGTAGCCTCAATAATTAATTCTATGTAGGTAATATAAACAATGAAATCTGACCAGTCACATGACCTGAGCTCGGTAACCATACAGAGAAGTTTCAGGAACCCCAAAACGAATGTGAAGCATGTATTTTCATGTACCCATGCATTATCTAAGCTACATATACGTCTGGGCTGGAGGGGTGGATGGGCTGTGCTGGAGGCTCTTCCAGCACTGATTGGACGAAAGCCAGGAAACACTTTGGACAGTTCTTTATGTAATGATAATTTAATTAGTGTTTGTTTCTATATTTCGTTTTTTTGTTTGTTGTTTTGCCTCAAAATGTGTTGCAAGCATTACATTCTAAATTTTGAATAAAGCTGCCAAAACATCAGCCATTATCAAAACTAGTCATTTATTTGTACTTTTTAAATTAAATATTTGTAAGATGTTTAATGTTTGAAACATTTTTCAATGTTTTATAAAATTTGATCTTACATTGCCTGCCCCAGTTTGTACTGTACAGTAACTCAGTAAGTGTAATGTGTTAGTGTACTGTATGTAGTGTGTTGGTGTACAGTAACTCAGTAAGTGTAATGTGTTAGTGTACTGTAAGTAGAGTGTTGGTGTACGGTAACTCAGTAAGTGTAATGCGTTAGTGTGCTGTAAGTAGTGTGTTGGTGTACAGTAACTCAGTAAGTGTAATTTGTTAGTGTACTGTATGTAGTGTGTTGGTGTACAGTAACTCAGTAAGTGTAATGTGTTAGTGTACTGTAAGTAGAGTGTTGGTGTACGGTAACTCAGTAAGTGTAATGCGTTAGTGTGCTGTAAGTAGTGTGTTGGTGTACAGTAACTCAGTAAGTGTAATTTGTTAGTGTACTGTATGTAGTGTGTTGGTGTACAGTAACTCAGTAAGTGTAATGTGTTAGTGTACTGTAAGTAGAGTGTTGGTGTACGGTAACTCAGTAAGTGTAATGCGTTAGTGTGCTGTAAGTAGTGTGTCGGTGTACGGTAACTCAGTAAGTGTAATGTGTTAATGTACTGTATGTAGTGTGTTGGTGTACAGTAACTCAGTAAGTGTAATGTGTTAGTGTACTGTAAGTAGAGTATTGGTGTACAGTAACTCAGTAAGTGTTATGCGTTAGTGTACTGTAAGTAGCGTGTTGGTGTACAGTAACTCAGTAAGTGGGATGCGTTAGTGTACTGTAAGTAGTGTGTTGGTGTACAGTAACTCAGTAAGTGTAATGTGTTAGTGTACTGTAAGTAGTGTGTTGGTGTACAGTAACTCAGTAAGTGTAATGCGTTAGTGTACTGTAAGTAGTGTGTTGGTGTACAGTAACTCAGTAAGTGTAATGTGTTAGTGTACTGTAAGTAGTGTGTTGGTGTACAGTAACTCAGTAAGTGTAATGTGTTAGTGTACGGTAAGTAGTGTGTTGGTGTACAGTAACTCAGTAAGTGTAATGCGTTAGTGTACTGTAAGTAGTGTGTTGGTGTACAGTAACTCAGTAAGTGTAATGCGTTAGTGTACTGTAAGTAGTGTGTTGGTGTACAGTAGCTCAGTAAGTGTAATGTGTTAGTGTACTGTAAGTAGTGTGTTGGTGTACAGTAACTCAGTAAGTGTAATGCGTTAGTGTACTGTAAGTAGTGTGTTGGTGTACAGTAACTCAGTAAGTGTAATGCGTTAGTGTACTGTAAGTAGTGTGTTGGTGTACAGTAGCTCAGTAAGTGTGATGTGTTAGTGTACTGTAAGTAGTGTGTTGGTGTACAGTAACTCAGTAAGTGTAGTGCGTTAGTGTACTGTAAGTAGTGTGTTGGTGTACAGTAACTCAGTAAGTGTAATGTGTTAGTGTACTGTAAGTAGTGTGTTAGTGTACAGTAACTCAGTAAGTGTAATGCGTTAGTGTACTGTAAGTAATGTGTTGGTGTACACTAACTCAGCAAGTGTAATGCGTTAGTGTACAGTAAGTAGTGTGTTGGTGTACAGTAACTCAGTAAGTGTAATGTGTTAGTGTACTGTAAGTAGTGTGTTGGTGTACAGTAACACAGTAAGTGTAATGCGTTAGTGTACTGTAAGTAGTGTGTTGGTGTAGAGTAACTCAGTAAGTGTAATGCGTTAGTGTACAGTAAGTAGTGTGTTGGTGTTCAGTAACTCAGTAAGTGTAATGTGTTAGTGTACTGTCAGTAGTGTGTTGGTGTACAGTAACTCAGTAAGTGTAATGTGTTAGTGTACTGTAAGTAGTGTGTTGGTGTACAGTAACTCAGTAAGTGTAATGTGTTAGTGTACTGTATGTAGTGTGTTGGTGTACAGTATCTCAGTAAGTGTAATGCGTTAGTGTGCTGTAAGTAGAATGTTGGTGTACAGTAACTCAGTAAGTGTGATGCGTTAGTGTGCTGTAAGTAGCGTGTTGGTGTACAGTAGCTCAGTAAGTGTGATGCGTTAGTGTGCTGTAAGTAGCGTGTTGGTGTACAGTAACTCAGTAAGTGTGATGCGTTAGTGTGCTGTAAGTAGCGTGTTGATGTACAGTAACTCAGTAAGTGTAATGCGTTAGTGTACAGTAAGTAGCGTGTTGGTGTACAGTAACTCAGTAAGTGTAATGTGTTAGTGTGCTGTAAGTAGCGTGTTGGTGTACAGTAACTCAGTAAGTGTGATGCGTTAGTGTGCTGTAAGTAGTGTGTTGGTGTACAGTAACTCAGTAAGTGTAATGTGTTAGTGTGCTGTAAGTAGTGTGTTGGTGTACAGTAGCTCAGTAAGTGTGATGCGTTAGTGTGCTGTAAGTAGTGTGTTGGTGTACAGTAACTCAGTAAGTGTAATGTGTTAGTGTGCTGTAAGTAGTGTGTTGGTGTACAGTAACTCAGTAAGTGTGATGCGTTAGTGTACTGTAAGTAGTGTGTTGGTGTACAGTAACTCAGTAAGTGTGATGCGTTAGTGTACTGTAAGTAGTGTGTTGGTGTACAGTAACTCAGTAAGTGTGATGCGTTAGTGTGCTGTAAGTAGTGTGTTGGTGTACAGTAACTCAGTAAGTGTAATGTGTTAGTGTGCTGTAAGTAGTGTGTTGGTGTACAGTAGCTCAGTAAGTGTAATGCGTTAGTGTGCTGTAAGTAGTGTGTTGGTGTACAGTAACTCAGTAAGTGTAATGTGTTAGTGTGCTGTAAGTAGTGTGTTGGTGTACAGTAACTCAGTAAGTGTAATGCTTTAGTGTACTGTACAGGGCACAGCAGTCACTTTGTTTTACGCTCATGTTGACCTGTAGGACGGAGCTTGGTTCTAGCTAATATAACCTGTTCTCATTTAGTGTTCTGTGCTGATGATCATTTGAACAGGCATCAGTGTCAGACTAATTAATGAGCTTCTATTAAAGATCATCCACCGCTAGTCGGCCCTTTCCATTTTTTTGCATTGAGCAACAAACCCCACCATAGTCTCTGGTGATAGTCAAATTTTTTTGTCTCGCGAGTCTAATTTAGATTTACCTTTGCCAGGGGGGCTTTTTAATGGATTGAGTAAGGTATTGATTTGGTGTGCAACCTTGAAGGTGGAATCTGGAGTAGTTTACAACAGAGGTCACATGAATTCAGCACACTCTTATTTCCGGATGAAGTGTGTACGCCGCTCTTAGATACAGAGCAGTTCTGTTTATGAGCATCATAAAGTCCTCCCGGCACATGCGGCGCAATATTCACTTCTATAGCATCGTTAAGATGGAATGAGCTACCCTTGACACGGACACCTGTTTGGGCAGGAGTACAGTGGTCAGTTCTGAGTAAGGAATCTCCAAATTTAGAATGTTTCCTTGATTTTGGTGTAGACAAACACACACACACACACACACACACACACACACACCAACACACACACAAAGCTGTGTCGCAGAAGGCCAAGGAGAAAAATGGAAATGACATTGATTTCCGTATCTTAAAGCAGGTAGAATATTGCTGGGGTCTGCGCGGAGATGGAGAAAATCCTCATGCTGGATCACCTATTGACCTCAATCTTATGTAGAATAGCCGGCTCAGCCATATCAGGACCCTCTCCTGGCTTCTTCAGTGGGAAGTGAATGAAGACTAATTGGTCTCTTTAGTTTGCCAGCTACTTGTGTCTCCTGAATTAAATCCCCTCAGATTAGTGCAGCACTAATACTTAGGCAAGAAGAGACTAATACCGCGAGTGACCTCTTTGTTTCTCCATTAGTGTCCGGGCAGAGGGCCTGAGTCTCGATGCCGTGTTCTCTCCGCAGAGGTGGAGCTAGGCTCATTTCACCATGGGATCAAAGCACGTGCTTAGATAGATTCAGAAACTCCTGACCCAAATTTTTGTCCTTTAAACACAAGTCCCACACCACAGCCCCGCACCACAGTGCCACTGCTCCTAGTAAATCACTGCCCGCTCTTCGTAATGACCCATGAAACATCTCCATAATTGAGGGTAATATGTAATACAATGAGGGAAGACACTGCGTGCCAAATTGCTTGTGTGAAATATGTCAGAAAAAAGTGAAACTACTCAAAGTTCGTCTTTTGATCTCTTCTGCACATACTCTCAGTGCTATATATTAAAGATTATCTTCAATTATTGCTCATAGAAACAAGCAAACTCTCTGCCGATATACATAAATACATAAACACATACGGCAAGCCAAACAGGAAATAGTTCATTAACTTTGGTATATGGTGTAACATGGACAGACAAGGAGACGGGATGCAAGTGCAAGTCTTTAATGGAAAACCAGTAAGGACAAACAAAAACCAAAGACACTAAAAAATATAAATGTAAAACACTACCAAGGCACAGGGTTATAAAAAACAACCGACGTAGAGACACCACAGGCAAGAACAAAGGGAACAACAGCGGGTATAAATGAACATGGGCTAACGAGGAACACCTGGGAAGGGGCGGAGCTACAAACTAAAGACAGGTAAGGGGCCTGACAAGAGGGCAGAGACAGGAGGAGCAATAACCAAAACAAACAGAAGCACATTGAACAGGGCTACGGAAAGGCACGTGGAAGAGACAAGAGATAGACAGAAACAGAAAACCAGAGAAAATGGAGACAAACAGGGGCAAGACAGGACAGGACGTGACATACGGAATGAACATTAATATATATGAAATGAACATTGATATATATGGTTTGAACATTTGCATTGTATCCACAGCCATTGCCTGCTCAGTTGTATAATTTGCTTTTTAGTCTGCTTTTTTTTTTTAAATAACTTCATGTACATGCATTTGGGTTAACTTCATCCTCTACACACCCAGAAGATGGCCGGGCGGATAAGAATCGATGCAAACACACTGCTCAGGTATTTAGTGTTATACACTTCTGCACATATCAATGCAGAATTGCCATATTTGTGATATGGTATATAAAAATAATAATAAAACAGAAAATATTATCTCTGCAAGTTTTTACATACCCTTTATTTATTTTACAGTTAAAGTTAATTAAGCATAAAAACATATACAGTATTTAAAGGTGCCATAGGGTTGACTAATAAGGTACAATTTATAGATAATAGTATAATTTTAGGCAAAATTTAGGTTAAATTAATTGGCATTAATATTTGTCCACTACAGAGTAAGTAAATGTTTCTAATCTGACCCAAAAAATTATATCACTAACAGAGCAATACAAGGGCACATGGTGTGTCTGATCAATACAAGTAAACATGAAAAGACAAAAATATATTTTTTAATGTGTTATGAGTTTTATTGCAGCTTTCTCACTATCACAATTACAAATTCAGACTTTCAGTCCATTAGACTTCAGTCCACTCTCAAATGTCTCAAATGTTTTTTTGTTCAATAAAATTATTTGTCCCTGTAAGGTTTTACTGACAGAGAAGGTTATGGTGGTCTACCTGGCCCTGGGTGGTTATTAGGGGTCTCCCTTTCTCTCTTTAAAAAAAAATATTATTATTATTATTAAAGTTCTTTGCTATTTTCCTTTGACTCAGCTGATGGCCATGCCAGGGAGACTATGGGAAAGACACGCCCTCTGGAAAAGGGATGATTGATGTTGTTGATGTTGCAGTCTGTCAGTTAAAAGGTTTGTGGCGTGTGTTATATGTGATATTCTGTGTCGGAGTGAGGGAGTATAGCGTCAGTGTTTTGTGTTGCCGCTAGTCACTGCAAGAGTAAAGTGAGTAGCTGCTGATAACCTCGCCTGGGATACCAGTGCTTTCTACATCATCATCAAAAGAAGAGTTACACAAATAGCTGCATCCAGACAGAATCCACCGACAGGAATGAAACTTGGTGGGTAGGTTTGACATCATGAGACATGCAAATGATTCAACTTTCACGGTGGGTTGCGTATGCGACATCAGCAACGGTGGGCTGTATCACTGTACCTGACTGACCCAACAGCCACGATTGCGAATGTTCAGCAAGCAGTGATGCCTCTATGAGTCTTCCTGCAAATGGATGCATGATGCAGGACTACATGAATGCAGACTGTTACAACGACGACCCTTAACACCACATCGCCAAAGAGTACAATGGTGTCGTGCCAGACTGTCATGGAGTGACTCAGAATGGCAGCGGGTCATCTTCAGTGACGAGTCCCGCTTTTGTCTTGGTGAAGACGACCAACGAATCCGTGTGTGGAGGCACCGTGGTTTGCTGTCACACATCCAGACGGCCTGATGTCACTCCACCTCCACCTTCACCCCTACAGCAACATCTGCAGGAACTGTGTGAGAATATACAAGCCATATAGCATTGCATTCCGACTTATGCCTCTGGGTGCAACTGTTCCTTTGATGATGAGTGTATGTCCCTCTTCTGCTGGTGTGTCAATAGAGCCTGTCTTGCAGCAGAATGTCCGTTCCTGTGTCTTTGTCTACACCAATGCTACAGTATCCATAACAGAGACTAAACGAGACAACATTCTTGAGAGAGAGCTTAAAGGATCATCATGTCAGACTAACACAAAGAACCCTCCAAAAGGCGTCTGTGAATGCGTGTGTACGTGCGGGTGAATATGGGGGAGTCATGTGTGTGTCTGTGTGTGTGAGAGAGAGGATAGGCTGCTAAGCTGTGGTGTGTTGAAATTCAGGTTGGTCTCATTACAGAGGTAATTCCTTCAGCACATTCCTTGCATAATGGGAGATGATGGTAATGATGTTTTAATGGCCTGCACGGTGCCCAGTGGCAAGATTCTAATACCCCGATTTGCCTCCGCCGCTTGGCGAGAGAGAAGATTAATAGAAAACGAACAGCCATTACATCTACGCAAGAAATCAAATCAGACCACACTACCGGCTTTCTCTTTCTTTCCCTCATCCACTTGCTCTCACTCTCTTTATCCATTACTCTTCCTCTGCGCAATTCTTTCTCCCCTCCTTCATGATTTTCTCTGCTGCTTTTGTCTCTTTCTGCTGGCTCTCGACTCCAGTCCAAACTTCAAAGAGAAGGCAGATTGGATTTCATCTATTGGCTTTTGGGTTTAATGGGAGAGGACAGAGGCAGGAGAAGGCAGGAGGAGAGCATCACTCAGCAGAACTGAAGATATGAAAGATCTATAACGTGCTTCTAATATGCAAATTCCACTGCCGGTGCAGGTCATCAGCTTGATTAGTTTTGACTGCCAATAAGCTCTTTGATCAACTTTTAATAACTGTACTCTATACAGGATGTCATACATATCTAATAAAAATTAGATTTTTTTATTTTGTTGCTTTTTAGAACTAGGGTTTCAGGAAAAACTACTTTGGTTCAGTCAAGTAAAGTCAAAATAAGTTCTATGACAAATCAAGACCATGTCTGAAGTGAGAGTGAGAACAGGTCAAGACTAAGACTCAAAAGTTTAATCTTCTTTAAGACCAAGCCTTAACTAATCTCCAACTTCTGTATGTTTGGTGGATTCTAAAAGTGAATCAAATTAGATTGAATGAATTCAGCCAATGACGGCTTCAAAAAAGTTCAATGCAGGCTCTAAATGAATCAAACCAATGTCCACCCTGAAAGAAACCAACCAATGCCAAATCTAAAATAGCCCAACCAATGCCTGCGCCGAATGATTCCAATCAGTTCCCACTATGAACGAATCCAATAAATTCACACTTTGAATTAATTCAGCCAATGCCACTTAATGCAATAATTTCCCACACTGAATGAATCCAGCCAATGACTGATCTAGACTAATCCACCCAATGCTGGCTTTGAATGAATCCAACTAATTCTCACTTTGTATGAATACAACCAATACCACTGTGAATTAGGCCAACCAGTTCCTATTCTAAATGAATCCGACCAGTGGCTAGTTTAAATTAATCCAACCAGTGAATGAATCAAACTGACTCCCAATTTGTATGAATCCTACCAATGGCTAGTCTAAATAAATCCAACCAATTCCCATTCTGAATAAATCCAGCCACTTCCCACTTTGAATGAATCCAACCACTTCCCACTTTAAGGGAATCCAACAACTTCCCACTTTGAATGAATCCAAACATTCCCATTCTGCACCAATACAGCCAATACCAATTCTAAATTAATCTAACCAATGCCTGCTTTGAATGGATCCAGCCAATTCCCAATTTGAATGAATCCAACCTATTCCCACTTTGAATGAATCCAAACATTCCCATTCTGCACCAATACAGCCAATACCAATTCTAAATTAATCTAACCAATGCCTGCTTTGAATGGATCCAGCCAATTCCCAATTTGAATGAATCCAACCTATTCCCACTTTGAATGAATCCAACCACTTCCCACTTTGAATGAATCCAACCACTTCCCACATTGAATGAATCCAAACATTTCCCGTTCTGAATGAATCCAGCCAATACCAATTCTAAATTAATCTAACCAATATCTAGAGTAAATGAATCCAACCAATGCCTATCTGAATGAACGAGAAAAAAAAAAACAATGCCTGTTCTAATTTAATCAAACCATTGCTTGCTTTGGATTAATACAGCTAGTGGCCACTCTGACTTCTTTCAACCAATATCAACTCTGAATGAACTCAGCTCATGCCACTTTAAATGAATCAAACCAATTTCTGTTTTAAACGAAGCAATGAAACCAATCTGCTCTCTACATAAATTCAACCAAAACTCAGTCTCTCTGAATCCAACCAATGTCTGCTGTGAATGAATTAAACCAGTGCTTATATTAAATGACTCCAGCCAGTGTTCATTTAATTAAACCAATATTAAATCAGAATGAATCCAACTCAAACCAATTTAAATTAATGAAACCAATGCCTGCTTTGAACGAATATAACAAATTACCACTCAGGAACTACCCAATTATTCATCTAATGATCTGGTTCAGTATTGTCAGAGTTGACAATAGTTAAAAAGAGAATGCAAAAAAAAAAATCGTTTTTTAAAGGTAGTTGGCCAAAAATTCAGTTAAATGAGACCAATGGCCTAATCCAAGTACTTTAAATCTGAGATAAAATTATAAATAGTTTTCCTTTAGTCACCTATTACTGTTGCTCCAATGAAACAACTCCACAATAACCCCTAATGCCTTTAATAAGCCTTAGAATTCCACTCGGAATGTGTGCACAGGTTCACTATGAAACTATCACAGTGCATCCAACAATGAAGGCAGCGTGGTGCTTCCTTTATACAGGGAAAAAAAATCAAAGTCACACCCAGGAAGCCCCACATGTTCATGCATTTCACTTTAACCAGCTTGGACATGTACTTATCACAACTATTTCAGATTTTCAGAGTTAAATGGGAGATCGCCAAAATGAATTGCCTCTCAACCAGACGAAAGCAATGGAAAGGGCCTCTTGGGCCTGAGTGAAAGCATTGCACAGTATCCAAACAGATGTCATCAGACATCAGGCTGATTCAGCACTGACTCATTTCACAAATGGAACAATGTTTTCCTAAATAGAATGTTACAGATGTTTTTGCTTTGAAGTGTTTACACAAATATCCACATATCTATCACATATCATGAGGTGCCTTCAAACATATAAGCTCACCAGAACAAAAATGAACAGAAACATACCTAATAGTGTGTAATACCTCCACGAGCACCAATAACAGCTGTGATTGGATTTGGCATGGACTGGACAGGTTTCTGGATGAAGGCCAAATCAATGTTCAGCCACTCTTACATCAAAGAATTGCACAGTTGGTGCAGATTTCTGAGAGTTTCCTGTAGACTGGGATTGTAGCCACTGCTGGTAGACCCACATGACCGTATGCTTTCATACACCTGCAGATTCAGCTACTTCCTTCACACTATGGTCTTTGACACGCCCAAATGCAGTCACTCCTTTTAGCCCATCATTAACATCTGCTCTGGATCCATGAACACATGGATCGAGACTTTCACTGCACTGTACCACCTCTTCTCAATCTATGGATCCCGTCACTCACACCCCACAGGTATTCATAGCCCCATCATCCTCGTGCAGCGCCATCTGCAGGAGCCTGAAGTTACTACCACCTTAAACATGCATGTTGACAGGCGAGCACAGTTGGTAAAAGTTTATTTCGGTGACGGTGCTCACATATAATGGAAACCAAATTATTCTTACTTCTCTGAGAATTGTACAGCGTAAACACAGTTCACATGCAGTAACTAGGCTAAATGAATTACCCATTTTGAATTCATTGTTTTTGTGATGTCACAAAAATACCAAAGCTTTTACATGATAAATACATACATCGATTTTGACATCTTCACAAATGTCAGCCTGCAGCAGCTCGGCATTGTCTATTCATAAATAAGACAGAGATTCAAAAACCCTGGACAGGCTGCTAGTCCATTTTAGGGCACAAACACACAGACATACACATTTACCTCCGCATTTAGACCCCCACTTGTAGCATCTCCACTTTACCAGACAGCATGTCTCTGGATGTGGGAAGGAAACCCATACAGACACAGGGAGAATGTGGGGCAAACTCCACACAGATAGGACCCCACACAGAAACCCAGGCCCTACTTGCTGTGAGGCGAAGTTGCAATATATCAGTCTTAATACACAATATACCTAGAAATAGAGGATTGAATTCTAAGAACACAATGTGTGCATGCACAAATCCACTGATTTGGGAATCATATAAACGCTATACATTGGCTTTGGAGGTGGGGAAATACAACAGAGCTGGCCCTTTAAGCCTCTCCAAAAATATTCATCCAGATGGACTGCATGTGCTGACGATGAGTATTACTATTATTCCTGAAAGCATTATCAGGTGTCAGTGGTTTTAAGTGAAGCAGTAATTAACGTGGTGCTGTAAGTGGATGAGAACACTCTGCCTGACTTGCTCAGTGTGTGGTCTCAGGAAGGTATTAGTATGAAATAATGCAGCCCATGGAGAGACACTGATTACAGAGCTATCATTATCTCTCCCCAGTGTCCACAACACAACTAGCATTGCTATAATATCAATAACCAGTTTGGGGTGAGGGGACCAGTGTGGGGGTGTGTGCCTCTGTGTGTGTCTATGCAGGAAATATATTAAAGGACCCATAGCATGGAGAAGCAGATACTTTTCATTTCTTTGAGAAGTGTACAGTGTAAACACACTCCACAGGTAACTGGGCTAAACAGACGGTCAGTTCCACAATTCACTGTTTTTAGGACGACAAAAAAATACAAAAGCCTTTATATGATAGTACAAATTCAAATACCCACCTCTCCACAAATGGCAGCATGCAGCAGTTTGGCATTGTCTATTCATGTGGAAGTTTTGAAGGGAGTGGAACAGAACAGAGGTTTAAATAACCTGGACCGGCCGCTAGTCCACTTTAGGACAGACACACAGACGTGCACAAGCACCCACACACTAATACCCAGCGGGACAATTTAGCATCGCTGTCTATGCAGAATAATACACAGTATGCAAAGGTCCAGATTATCAAGTTATCGTCCTGTGGGGAAGGATGAGGGGTACATGAGGGCTGTGCAGAACCATGATGGAAACATACAAAATGTAGTATTATATATATTTTGCTGTCCAAAGAAAAACATGTATCTCCATAATGGCAACTTCACATGAGAGGCAAAAAAACTGAATGAATTTGAATGTAAGTCAATGGAACCTGATGTCTTTCCAAGCATTTTTTGGATATTTCTGGTGATCCATTCATCATGAAATGTCCAACCGATGTAAACAGCAGCTCATGTGATCAAATGATACCAAAAAATAAAAATGGACCCAATTGGAGATATATATATACCGGGGTTGGACAATGAAACTGAACTGTCATTTTAGTGTGGGAGGTCTCATGGCTAAATTGGACCAGCCTGGTGGCCAATCTTCATTAATTGCACATTGCACCAGTAAGAGCAGAGTGTGAAGGTTCAATTAGCAGGTAAGAGCACAGTTTTGCATATTTGCATAATATTGCAATGCACACAACATTATGGGTGACATACCAGAGTTCAAAAGAGGACAAACTGTTGGTGCACGTCTTGCTGGCGCATCTGTGACCAAGACAGCAAGTCTTTGTGATGTATCAAGAGCCACGGTATCCAGGGTAATGTCAGCATACCACCAAGAAGGACGAACCTCCACCAGCATCACGTAGTGACCTGGCCACTATCCTGCAAGAAGAATAGCTTAAAATCCCTCTGACCACTGTGCAGGACGCAGTATATGTCATTCCCAAGACGAACTGACGCTGTATTGGCCGCAAAAGGAGGCCCTACACCATACTAATAAATGATTGTGGTCTAAAACCAGGTGTTTCAGTTTCATTGTCCAACCCCTGTATATATATATTTATATATATACACATACACATATATGTAAATATCGTAAGCTAGTAAGTTTCTGCTTTGAAACACTGGACCTCAGAAAGAGGAGAGAGAAAGAGAGGTTGTATTTGAGTACACAAAGAGCTGTTTAATGTTTACAGCTTTTCCATTTTCACACAGTTTGCATATGATAATCTGTGCAATTGCCCTTTAATTGTCACTATTAATGCAAACTTGAGAAGGAAAAAGAAACAAATTAACTTTTAATTAATTTGGTTTGGTGTTATAGCTTCCAATAATACACATCAACCTCTATAGAAAGTTATCATTTCATTTACAGTCTAATCTGATATATAAACATTTCATTTACAGAACGATGACCTGAATACTCCAGCACAACAGCCTTTAAAATAAGAAGCCAGGGAAGACATTCACCAAATCTGGCCCAACTGTTTGAGGAACGAGTGTGTGAACATGGATGTGGCCTTCATCCAGAAACTTGTCCAGTCCATGCCAAATCCAACCACAGCTGTTATTTGTGCTCAGGCAAAATAAGAATAAGATAAATATGGATTCACAATGTCACCTTAAGTAGCTAGCTACCAAGCCCTTGCAATAAAATATATCTAGTAGATCTTCATTTTAATAAATAGTCAGTTTTAAAGGCAGATATGTCAGCAGATTTTTGAAAAGATGGTGTTTCATTAAAAAAGAACTCAAGTAGAAATTCTGCAACTGATTATAATTCAAGTATCTTTACAGGGAAAGGAAACTTTATTGACTCGGGTACAATCACAGGAGTTAATGTAATTCATTACTTTGCATCTCGGGAAATGAAGCCATAGTTGTATCAACAGATTCCCCAACAATTTATTTCACAGATCGTCAGATTACAGGTGCCCCCAGCATCCATCCAGAATAATGTAGATCCCCTCTACTACTGCTTACCTGTGTCCCCCAACACCCATTTGGAATAATCTAGATTCTACCTCCTACAGATTACCAAACACCCCCAACACTCATCTGGACTAATCTAGATTCTTCATCCTAGAGATTTCTGATGCCCCACAACATCCACCAGGAGTAACCTAGATTCTTTGTTCTGCAGATCACTGATGACCACCCAAAATCAACCAGGACTAATTTAGATTTTACCTTCTACAGATTACCAAACACCCCCAACACTCACCTGAACTAATCTAGATTCTTCATCCTTGAGATTCCTGATGCCCCACAACATCCATCAGGAGTAATCTAGATTCTTTGTTCTGCAGATCACTAATGACCACCCAAAATCAACCAGGACTAATCTAGATTTTACCTTCTACTGATTAACAAACACCCCCAACACTCATCTGCACTAATCTAGATTCTTCATCCTAGAGATTCCTGATGCCCCACAGCATCCACCAGGAGTAACCTAGATTCTTTGTTCTGCAGATCACTGTTGACCACCCAAAATCAACCAGGACTAGATTTTACCTTCTACAGATTACCAAACACCCCCAACACTCATCTGGACTAATCTAGATTCTACATCAAAGACTACTGATGCCCCCTCAAAATTACCCTGGACTAATCTAGATTCTTCATCCTAGAGATTCCTGATGCCCCACAACATCCACCTGGAGTAATCTAGCTTCTATGTCCAGCAGATTACTGATGCCCCCAATATCAACCAGGACTAATATAGATTCCACCGCCTACAGATTCCCAAACTCCCCCAACATCAATCTGGACTAATCTAGACTCTACATCCTAGAGTAACCTAGATATACATCCTACAAATTACTGATGCCCAAAGCATCCACCTGGAATAAGTTACACAGTTATGCCTAGGCTATAAAGGTGTAGTCCTATCCAAAGGCCCAAAGTACACTTCTATAACCCAACCACTGCGTTGCAGTCACCTCACGTAGTAAGTCTGTGAATTTACGGGGCTAAATTTCACCACCAGAGGTGACTGTACATGCTAGGTGTCCCAGGTTTGGAAACGTTTAAGCACACTTGCACAAATAAAGCTCAGCATTAGGAATTCTTTACTTCTTTATTTAGTGCTGATGGAACAAATCAATGTACTGCTTACTCCCCTGGCTTTCTCAGATGGCCTGAGACTTCTGCACAGTGCTTTAGCTGAAGGTAATTAGAACTTTGACTGTAGAGGCTTTGTAATACGTGTCATCAGTTATCCTAACTTCTGCCAATAAGCAAGTGACTCGGTAACTAAATGCTAGCATAATTTGCACATTTGAAGCTGCCAGCGTTCTATTTTCAGGGCAGACTGTGAGAGGTAGGCATCGGTGGCCTGTAGGCTGATCAGCAACGAATCGACCGACATCCATCATGCCTTGTTTCACCATGCTAAATTAGACACAGTGGCCTCAGTCGAGTACCTATGCCTGTTATTAGTGCGGCTGGTTGTAATTACAGCATAGGCGCGCTTTTGCCTGCTCTACCCCAATGACTGTGATTCTGGAAGCAATTACTCTCTCTCCCACTCTCTCCTCTCTCTCCCTCTCTCTCTCTGTCTTGATGGTTTTCTCTTACTCACTCTCTCTCTTACCCCCATCTCTTGCTATCCCTCTCACACCCAGTTCTTGTCTTTGCGTACTTGTGGCATTGTTGCGGGGGTGAGAATTTAAGGTCTAAATTGGGTGTTGGGTAGAGCGAGATTGGAAGCGAGTGAGAAAGAGAAAGCCTTCTAAACCGCTCCAACGTTCAGCCCAACTCAGACCAGCCTCAGAGAAAAAGATGAAAGCAAACCGGCACGAGGGAAACAAACCCTTAGGAGTCACTGTGATGGTGGAGCAGGGCGGTGCAATTTTACACGACTTATTTCTCACTTATAGATCTTCCAAATAAGTGCAAAACTTTCTGTCAAAACGTATAAAAAATAGAACATAGTAAAATTATGTAGGTGTCCAGATGGAGGGCAGGAAGCAAACCCATACAGTGCTAAGTTTAGACAACATACAGGTACATACAGATCACAATATACACTCACCACCCAGCACCCAGAAGGAGCTGTGGGACTGCAGTGCTATTGGGAAGGAGGATAAAGGTCACCAGGAACAATAACTGATGATACATTTAGACTGATATGATCAATATTTATTAAGCTACACATACAGAAGCCTGTCTCTCAGTATAGCATCAGGCCGCCATATTTGCTAACCCACCATGCCAGACATCTTGCCATGGAGTTCCAGAGGTTCCTGATGGTGACCACACATGACAACAAACCAAACATGACCGTGGTGCCTCCACACATGGATTCGTTGGTCGTTTCCACCAAAACAAAAAAAAGTCAGACTCGTCACTGAGGATGACCCGCTGCCATTCTATATCGCTCCATGACAGTTTGGCATGACACCGTTGTAGTTGGTGATGTTGACGTTTGGTTAGGGGCAGCCATCGTACCTGTCTGCTTGCATGTAGTCCTATGTCATGTAGATGTCTGCCAGTGGTGCTGCCGCTATCATGTGCATGTCTGCAATCATGTCCACCCGAGCGTGAAAGTTGAATCATTGGCATGTCTAAGAATGTCAAACCTACCACCACGTTTCATTCCTGTTGGTTGATTCCTCTAATGAGTGTATATCGAAATAACAGAAAGCAAAGAAATACAAAAACTGTATTACAGTGCTCTATAATGACTTGCATTGGGTTTTCTTCGTCCCATTGATTAACCAAGACAACATTCAACGCCTCCGCACCTCTCAACATTAGCATTATGGTTGTTTACTTAACGCAGATAACAACATTAGCATTAGTTGGTTCTTTGCACTTAACGCAAATAGGAAGCTTCCTACCTGACATCAGCAGGAACAGTGAAAACTGCTTTAATGGTACAGTAGTTAGCTAGCTACAAGCAAAAGAAGGTTCCCAATGCGTTTTGTCTTTTGGTCACCTGCTGCACCAAAAATTTTTTAAAATTTTTTTGGACTACATGGGGGCAAAACTGGCAAATAGGAAGCAACCAGGATTAACCATAGGCAGTTAGCAAGAAAGAAATGTAGCCCCTTATGTAGAAAGTCACTTCCTGCCATCCAACTGCAGTTTGCACCAAACCATTGCAGTAATGTGATGTGCAAACAACTTTGGTTACTAGGTAATTACCTATTAATAGCATAGTGACACAAGAGTAATGACATCACACCAATCTCTAATTCACAAACTACATGTTAGCAGGCATGGATAGCAAGAATGTCATAACAGTAACGGCTAAAACCATCATGAGAAACATGCTGGAGTGTTTTCATCATAGATACTGATGTTTTAGCTGACAGACCACTGGGCTACAAGTGTAAATGTCTCTCCGTCCTTTAAACACAGCATCTGGAAGATAAACAAGAGGAAAAGCATCATTAATTTCATGTTGGAATAAATATATATCCATGTGCTTAAGCCCGGCGAGCTAGTAGATGTGGAAAACTCTCTGAAGACTAATGAAATAAATACCAGAAGAGTGGTAAATAAAACATCACCCCCTTTACCAGACTACAGCAAAGTCTCTCTCTCTCTCTCTCTCGTTCCTTCTGCAATCCTCCCTCTTCTTCCCCTCCGCTCTGAGGCATTTTCACACTAAATGGAGTTTGACTTTATTAGCCTCTATAAAAAGCGGTTTGATTCAATGGTTAAAAAGCCGGATCTCATTAAAGCCATATGACTGTGATGTGTGATACTGAAGCACAGATCATAGAGCACCTTTGCTTTATTAAATCTCACTAACCGTCTCAAATATACCCCCCAGAGCCCAACTACCAGCTCTCAATTAGGGTCCCATAAAGCAGGCCCGGTGTGAACGCCAGAGCGCCAGAGAAAACAAGCAAAATGTTGCAGCTATTGTAGATCCATACAAGCGACAGGACATGATATTGCTTACCGCATAGTACAGCCATTCAAGTGGTAGATCAAGGTTACTTCCCAGTTTATCACGATGGGTGATTATGTATATGATTCAGCATGGCCCATATATATATATATATGTAAATGAAGCCAATGGGCCAGTATATTGATATTGTGAGTGATAATGCTTGACTTGATTGGCTTGTGTCCAGACTTTGAGTGCCCACTTATTATGTGCCCTTGTTTTCCTAAAGTGTGTAGGTCAAGTGGCCATTAACTGTACATGGATGTCAACTTCAACTTTTGCTCACGTAGCACTTTGACGTAGAGCAAATCACATTACGGATCCATTAGAGTGGACATTACGGAGCAGTGAATATCTGCAGTTGTGTGAGGATCAGCTCTTTTTCCCTTATAAACCTTTTCAGAAGGTGGAGAAGGATGGAGATAAATTGCCAAAGGTATATCTGCACACTGCAAGCTGCATTCCATTTACTAGAGTCTAAGCATTGCTCACTAATTAAGCTCTAATTATGACTTTTCAGAAAAGAAAGTAGAAAATATAGATAGGAAGTGTTCATGAATATACAAGAACTAAATTATTATCTGCTTTGGCCACTAACCAGTGCATTTAGGGTCATTGCCTTTCGCCAGTATCTAACTTTATCAAGTTCTGGCTATCTGGCTTCCTGTTTCTGTCTTGTCATGTCCATGTGCTGTCTGTCACTCTCTTCCATGTACTTCTGTTTGTTTTGGTCTTTTGCTCCTCCTGTCTCCACCCTCTTGTCAGGCCCCTCACCTGTTTCTGGCTCCGCCCCTTCCCAGGTGTCTCTCGTTAGCCCTTGTTGTTTTATACTCCATGTTTTGCCCTTTGTCCTCCCACCAGTCTTTGTCTCCATGTCGGTCGTTTGTCTCTGTTAGCTGTTTCTGTTTCCCGTTCCCTCAGTGGTGTTTTGTTTCTCAGCTGTCCTAGTGTTTTTGGTTTTGATCCTTTGTCATTAAATACTTGCACTTGCATCTGGTCTCCACCTCCTGTCTCCTTGTAACAGTCATGGACCACAAGTGGGCTGTGAAGGTTCCTTTGGTGGTCATCATTGTACTGCAGATGAGCAGGGGTTCGTAGTGAGCTGGTGAGTGCACTTGGTCGTATGTGGCCTAACCATAGAAGAATAGACCAAATTTTCAAATACAACTATATTCATACATGCTATATGAATACAACTCGTCAGAACTTGCGAGTGGCAGGTACAAAGAAAATTCCCCATTCTGTTAATAGGTTAAGTCCAGTATTGAAAATTTCCCAAGAATGAAACCCTAAGCAAAACATTGTGTCTTGCTTTTCCTAAGGCCTTTATGCTATCTAGTGATGAAGGTGGGCCTTGAGGTGGAAAGATCTAGAGAGCCTTATTTAGTATATACTGTAGTTGCACAAATAGTTTCACACTTATGTGACACATGTGACATAAGCAAGGACGAGCCTCATCACTGTACCTGTCTGGCCCGACTGCAGTTGTCATGCCAGACATCTTCAGTGAGGAGTCCCGCTTTTGTCTTGGTGGAGATGACCAACAAATCCCTGTGTGGAGGCACCATGATTGGGTTATAGTCATGCATTAAACGTCCAGCAGTGTGTCACTCCACCTCCATCCCTACTGCACGGAACTGTGTGGGAATATTCAAGCTGCATGGGATAGATTATCACAGGACATTATCTGGAGACGTCTGGCATGTTGCATTAGGAAACATGGTGGCCCTATGCCTTACTGAGAGACACTACTTCTGTATGTGTAGCTCAATAAATATTACCCATATCAGTCTACATGTATCATAATTTATTGATCCTGGATACCTGGATGGATGAATCTTCCTTCCCAACAGTACTGCACTCCCACACTTCCTTCTGGGTGCATCAAATGAGTGCCAATGCATTGCTCATGGAATGCCTTTCTTTTTAGGACACTCCTGGAAAAGGTAACAATGGTGTTGATTTTTTTGACCTCCTCATCAACAGCTCCCCATTTTGTAACCTCCCCATCAACAGCTCTTCTCTTAACAGTGCAGATTAATTCTCACTCTACTGGAAGCCAACTAGTTGAACTTCCTGACCTTAATTATGCCATATATGGACTTAATTAACCCCAGAATTTAAAATACTGTTTTTAAAACACAGGCATTTAATTTTGGATTGTAATATGTTCAATAAAATAATTAAAATCAATATTCTTTGTGTGTATGTGTATTCATTTAATCGATCGCTTTGTTCTATCATACTTCAGGTTAAAAGTATTCAGAAATTCAATGATGGTTCACAAACTTTACCGTGCCTCTACTGAACCGTACGTCCAAACCAAAAACGCTTTGGGAACAGGGTCTCCTGTACTCAGTTGAGGACAGGAGAGATTGAGGTTCAGAATAAACAATAAAATACACTAGTAATAATGAGTCTAGTGCTGTGCTCCACAATACAGTCCTTGCATGCCACACGCCAGGACACAAATTTATAATTCACTGAACCAAACCAACATCGTCTCTGCTCAAAGCCTCTCTGTCATTTTCTCTACCCACTTCGTGTTCTCCTTTTTTCTGCATGTTCCCCTCTTCAGCACGAAGCAGTTCAGAGACCCGCAGAGAGCGACCTAATGAGGGCAAACAGGGTGCCGACGAGCACGCACGCCTCAGTTTTTCCTTTTCATTACCCAACCCACACAAACACTCTCCTCTCCCCCAACATCAGTCCCAACTCCTCACTCAGCACCCTGCATTCACTCTGCTCCTTCTTTCTCAGCTCCTCTAAAGAAGCAGCAGCGTTCCCTAATAGCTACCACATTAAAGAGTGAGCCATTTTGAAAGACTCGCCACATACTGACCAGCATACACCAAATAAAACAAAAATAAATAATTAAATAGATTAATAAATACATAGATTGGTCAACTGATTGATTGATTAATAATAATAATAATAAGTTACACTTATATAGTGCTTTTCACATACCCCAAAGAAGCTTTACAATTGAAGGAGGTGGGGTTTAAAGAAGAATGAAAGTGTTCTAAAAAAAGAAGTTTTTAAATGGGTTTTAAAGATGGAGAGAGAGGGAGAGAGGGAGAGGAGTGAACAGTTGAGAGTATGGAGTTTCAGCAACACCAAAGGACATGCCACCCACAGAGGAAAGCCTGATCCTAGCCTGATCGAGTCAGAGGAGCTTGCAAGATTTCCATAAACCATGTAACAGAGACTTGCGATAATTGACTCTAGATGTAATGAATGCACAAACCAAAATCCCAGCATGTTTAGAAGTAACCAGAGGGCGGAGTCGAGAGACTACAGAGACTTTTATCTACAAAGATTTAAAAAATGTGATTTTTTCAAAAATTTAATATGGGAAGCAAAGCTGAGGCATGGGTCAAACAGGACATGGAGATTTCGTACAGTAGTGGACGGAGTGACTGGGGTACCATTAATGAAAAGCACTTGGTACTAACAATCATAAATTCGGTTTTTCAGCACTGAGCTTGAGAAAGTTAGCCCTCAACCAGTCTGTTAACTACTGAATACACAGCGACAGCGAGAGAGGTGGAAAAGAGTCGGTTCAATCTGAATATCATCATCATAACAATGAGGCCATGAGAAAAAATAATATCATAAGAATAATAACACAGGTACCGATTTATTTTAATAACGGGCTGCAGTGACCTTAAAGAACCCGAGTTAACCTGAGTACACGTATCTTCACACGCTGATCCTGCTAGAACCACAGGCATTAGCGATAAGAGGAATGCAGGAAAGGAGCATGTGTCTCCCAAAATCTCCCAAAGCTCCGGGATCGTTGTTTGTGAAAGTAAGTATCCCTCTAATCCAGTGTTTTCCGGCCCTGATCCCAGAGAACCCCTGCGCTGCACAGCTTTTCCCTGATCTAACAAACCTCATTCAAATCACAAACAACTTCATGAATACCTAATGAGCTGAATCAGCTGAGTCATAGGAAGAAAACCGCAGGACACAAATACATGTAGGTACTTATGTTCCGAATTCATCATCATATTTACACCCAACGTAAAGGAAATCAGAAATCTCCAAACCTTGTTAACATACTAAACTAACTATCTATCTATCTATCTATCTATCTATCTATCTATCTATCTATCTATCTATCTATCTATCTATCTATCTATCTATCTATCTATCCCAACCACTACGACCATCACCACACCAGTTTACTCCCATACTGGAATTCATTTTAGGTGTGCAGCTCATCAAAACTCAAATTCAGATGCTCAGTGGAAGTGGAAGTAAGGGACTCGGAGTGTAATGCAGCCCTCTTACAGTTTTTATCAGTCGATTTGGTTCATTTCTCAGAACAGAATTGAAATTCTCAACACTGTTCATTCAATCTCCACATCTCCTTGTCAATTGTGCACATCATAATATCATTTCTCATCGTGTTTCACATTCCGCAAACACTTTTGTACATTCATGCAAATGGTTATGTATAATTCCCTGCTGTTTTTAGCATTATCATTTGCCCATGTCATGTTTATCAAAATGTGTTCTACTGATTGTCTATTGAATTGTCTTACCCTCCAAAACATCTTGGCTTCAGGTCATTGCCTAGGTCATTACATGCAAAAGTGCTGATTGTGTTGTCATAATCTCATAATCTCATAATTTGTACATTTCTATGAAATTATTTGGGCATATTTTGGTAATTTATCCTTAATTGATTCAATTGTTCTCTTGGATGTGAATCTTGGCTTTCAGTTAAGAAGGGAATTTGTGAAGGTTTTGATCAGCCAACAGTCAAACAGCTCTCAACCATAGGTCCGAGGTGCATTTCATAACCCAAACATATTGGTTTCATATGTATAGACACAAAACACTGCAGTGTCACAAAGTCTTACAATGGAAAAAGTCAAAGCCGTGTACAGGGTGAACACCCAAGAAGAAGGGTAAGGCTGTGTGGTGGAAGTTTGAGGGGACAAAACAGAGGAAGAGGCATGACAGTACATGCCCATAGATTTTTCCCAGATGAAATAAGGGCAACAATAGTGGACCATGTTTTAAAATACGGTCTTACAATGGGTGAACCTGGTCACCGGGTGCAGCTGAATATCGGAAGAACAACTGTGTCTTCAATCGTTCAGACGTTTCGTGAAGAAAACAGGTATGCAGGTCTGAAATGGGCACTCTGCTGTAATGCTGCCCATTGACATCAATTTTGAAATGTTATTCAATCTTATGTTTTAAATGTGCATTCTTATACCATATAGGACCGCAAGACTAGCTCACGGGTGACAGGGGTCCCATATTCAATCCCCCACAAGGGGGCTATGGTCATAGCAAATAATGCCATAAGCCTGAGGGAGATCCAGCAAGCCATTATACAGCACAACGTTTTTCAAAATATTCAATCTGTAAGCATCTCCACCATTGACCGGGTTCTGAAACAACACCAGATGAGCATGAAACAGCTGTACAAAGTTCCATTTCAAAGAAATTGTGACAGGGTGAAAGAACTACGGTACCAGTGTGTACAGGTAAAACCCTTATTCATACTGACATATTTGCTATGGCTGAAATGAACTGTTTCTTTTTGCAAAGGAAGATATCCAGTGTGACGTGGAAGAACACATGTGGCCCAACAGTCCGAACAATACAGTAAAAGAATATTACTGTATAAATTTAATTCCAGTGGAATTTCTCGCTGTCTCCCACATACAGTCATGTGTAACATTCTGTGACATTCTGATGGCACTGACAAGATGATTGGCATAAATATTTGCTTTTGAGGCGAAAACAAAGCATTCTGAGCGAGGTATGTGCTTTTGCAGGTATTTTATTGAGTGTTGCTGTTTTGAGAAATGCACTTGTAATGATGCCAATGTAAATCATGATGTGGGAAATGTACCAAATCGACTGAGACAAACTGTAATGAGAAACATACTTCTCTGTGCTTAGCAAACCTTCAACACCAACAGAAGGAACAGAGGTCATTTCTACCATAGAGCCTTACACATGACAAAGTGGGTGACGTTCTTACCAAGGATGCCCGACCTAATTTAACAATTTATAATAGCATAATGGAGCTCGCAAAAAAGGGTCACCGATAGCAAAGCAAATGCACTTAAATGCATGTCATATTACCATCTTATCAAAGGCGCACCACAAATTCTAATTAATCGTTCACCTTGAAGGCTTTTGTGTGGAGGCTGTGGGCTAAGCTGACCTGAGGAAACCTGAGCGCCGTACTGAACGCCAGGCGGGTAGGCTGCAATGTGAAATTTACACATTCAACTGATGGGGAGCTGATAGGTTTCTCAGCGTGGTCACCCATCCACTCTCTGTTTCCGTCCTTCAAGAACCCCGATGCCTCCTTGATTAGTCCACTGTAGGAGATATCGTACATTGCATTGAGTTGCCATTACCCAAACGACTATTACAGCTGCATTTGAACTCGTTTCTTCATTTTAATGCCCATTTCCTGCCCATGCCCCACAGAGTTAGGGAAATTGTTTTGTTTTTACAACCCAATCTCAGGAAGAATTAGCTTCGCTAACATTTTTAGCAAGCGGCGTATCAAGTGAAAAATAATTACCCGCTGCAGCCCACTCCGAGCGAGCTAGACACACTAAGAGAGCAGACGGCTAAGTGCTTTGGCCACTGTGCAGTGCTCTTCCCTCGCCGCTCAGGACGGAGCATTGCTCTCTTGACTGAAGATGTCCTCCCACAAGACGCTGCTAGCCACCAGCGCTTTGCTAATGAGCCATTTTGTCCACGAAGGGCCGGGGTACAGTCCAGAAGGCATCAGCATGAGGTGGTGGGTCAATTCCACACAGGCAGTGCCCATTAAATACTGTCAACTCCCCCCCTCCCCTCCTCCCCCCACCTCCAATCTCTCCATCAAACGCAGCTTCTACTGACAGCATGTATAATCAGCACACAGGGCATTTCATTCCCCCAGTGGGCATACAGCGGGCATCATGCCCGTCTAATTAACGCACTAATGGAGTGGGCAGCATGCCTACTGTTAACACCACAGACCTCCACGTCCCTTGGGACTGGCCTCTCGTCCTTTCGTGGAGCGAGGACGCCTCTGCTTTTCCACAACTCTCCCAGTTGTACAGTTACAAAACAACCACACTAAGTTCTTTTAAGCCAAGTACACATAGCTGAGGGCAAACCATGATGTCAGCTTGGCAAGGCAACGTTAAAAACGCATGGATTCAAGTATATAGGAATATTATATTTATAAAGGACCCCTGATGACTTTTTTGCCACAATACCGCTTTTATCTTTCATACTTGAGGGGGATTTTATGAAGGCCATGCTAAACTTTTTAACACATTTCTTTCTGGAAACTGCAAAGAGTGAAATCTTTAATAACCCTTTACTGAAGGGCAGCGTTCATTAGCCTACATAACCCCTGAATAAGCCTTTATGATAACAGCCATAAACCTACAGAAATGTTGATAAAGTCTTTTATATACACTCATCATCAAAAAAGTGGGATGGTCTTAATGAGACCATATAGTGGGCCTTACCGGTCGTGTAGAGACTACCATAGGATGGTGTTGGTGCCAGTGAATAGAACATGGCAAGCACCAGTGATACAAAGGATCTGAGAGACCTACATGGACCATGGAGAGAGAGAGTACCGTCGGACTGTCTGACATGCGCAGAGTGACCCAATAGCCACCTTTACGGATTTTCAGTGAGCTGTGATGCCCTCCACGAGTCATCCTGCCAGCACCATTGGGAGACAGCTGCATGACGTAGGGCTACATTCATGCAGAGTAGTATGACGACTTCCCTGTCGCCAAAGACTGCAACGGTGTAGTGCCAGACTGTCATGAAGTGACTCAGAATGGCAGCGGGTCATCTTCAGTGATGAGTCCTGCTTTTGTCTTGGTGGAAATGGCCAACAAGTCTGTGTGGGCAGGCACTGTGGCCACCGTTTCTTTTGATGGTGTTTAAAGGGTAGCATATTACACCCCTTTTTCACAAGGGGTCTTCATGAAATGTCTGATACATGTTCTAGACAAAATAGTACAAGGATGAAGCAGCACAGCTCCCTTCACAGCCTATCTAACAGCCCTGTTCAGAATGACTGGTCTGCTCCTTTAAATGATAAAGAGTTCCTGCTCACTTCGTACTCCCTCTACCACGGGACGTCCCGACACCACACTGTCTCATTTCACTGTCACCTTATTCATGTGTTAATCAGATGAAATTCATCTTACAGACCATTCAGGTAACATAATACAATAATGATAAATGAGCCACCTTACACGTTTATGGTGGTGATAACTTTAGGCTAATGCAGATGGCGCTGCACGAGGATGATTGGGAATATAAACCCCTGCTTGGTGTGAGTGACGGGATCCATAGATTGAGAGGAGGTACTACAGTGCAGGGAATGTCTCGCTCCAGAGCAGATGTTAATGACTGCCTAAAAGAAGGGACTGCATGTGGGCGTGGCCAAAGGCCATAGTGTGAAGGAAGTAGCTGAGTCTGCAGGTGTATGGAAGCATACGGTCATACGGGTCTACCAGCAGTGGCTAAAATCCCAGTCTACAGGAAACTCACCTCAGAATTGCGTCAGGGAAGGCATCTACCAAATCTGGCCCAACTGTCAATTGATGTAAGAGTGTCTATGCCAAACAAAACAGCAACTTTAAAAGATATTTATATAATATATATATATATATATATATATATATATATATATATATATATATATATATATATATATATATATATATATATATACATACATACATACATACATACATATACACACACACACACACACACACATGTTGCCAAAGAATAACAGCAAAAAACAGACCATTGTTATGTTTAAATACATTTCCCTCGTCTGCCATGGACAGTTGGCACAGATCCCTCGTTTTGTTGCCAGTGCTGCATTGTACTGACCCAGGTTGGACAAGCAGTCTGACAATCTGCTGAAATCTGCTTTGTATTCAAATTTTCCTCTGGCGCAGAAGGAAAAAAGAAGTTTAACAGCACTTGCCTCAGGCACCACAATGTATTCGCACCACACTTTACGGTCTGGAGCAAGAAACCCTGAACAAGATGCTGGACAGGTAGACTGAGGTGGAGAAGAAGTTGGCAATAAAAGCTGATTAGGCTTTAGACACCAAGTGGTTAGCACACACACACACATGTGGTTTTTGCTGACTGTAGCTGAACTGCCATCAAAAATAAACTTTATCTACTCAGATGCCGCCAACAGAGAAGCAGTTCCCGTGGCTCAGCCGTACAAAGCTAGCGCTGAAGCTGTGGGCAAAGATACTCAGACAGGGGCGGTTTTATTCTAATGAGCCTCCTCTTGATCTAAGAAGGGGAGACACACCTTTACATTTCAGGCATTTAGTAGACGCTCTTACATACAAGTACCTAGTGAGACCAACAAAGTGCTTCGTGTTCAGTGAGAGAATGTTTCCTAGCTAGTACAAGCAGAGTCTAAACTCCCCTTGAGCTCAGACGCCAACCAAACATGGCCCAGTGCTAATATGTAGACAGAAGAACATACGGTTGAACACAGGAGAAGGGCACTACCTGGTAACCCCAAGTGTTCAAACCTCAAAAGATAGGTTAAGCTCATATAGCATAAGTGCAATACAATGCATTTCAATACATACTTAGATTATATAGACAAGTAGGCATGTCCTCAGTCTGCGCTTGAAGACAACGAGTGAGCTGCTAGGACAGCCAGTGGATGTTCAGTCCACCATCTGGGTGCCAGGACAGTCTTGAGGCTTGTCTTCCATACATCTTGAGGGATGGTAGGTCAAGCAAAGCACTACCTAAAGCTCAAAGGGCTTGAGGTACAGATAACCTTCTAACCATTGCCATGAAGTAGGGAGGGGCTGGTCTATTTTTGGCTTTGTATGCAAGCATCAGTGTTTCAAATCGAATGCAGCCAGTTACCTGAAGCCAGTAATAGGAGTTAATTGGCTTGCTGAAAACTGACTGGGTTGTCTTATTCTGGGGGTTGTATTAAACATCCTCTGCAAAGAAGCACAGAATAAACAAACCCTGCACATTAATAAAAGTATTTTCTATGCGTCCAAGCCTCATTTACTTTGTAGCTGTAGTTATTAATGTTTGGCCATTCAAAAATATGTAGCAGCATAATCAGTCTGATCAGCTGGGTGGTTGTCGTGCTTCATCATCGGTGCAGTATTAACAGGGAACACCAGCAGGACCTTCTCCTGTATGAGGGTAAATAATTAATGTTTTCCTCTCCGGGGTGTGAGTGACACTGGGGCATGCATCTGGAAAAATCAATACCGGACTGTTGACGGCTCACAGATGAGTGAAGCGCTCTGGATTGCTTTACCATTGATTCAATTTCTTTGCCTGTCCTCCGTCTGAAGCATCATTACTTTTTTTGGACGTGTTTTTGGAGAGAGGTCAGCGGGAGATGCAAAATGTCTGAAGAATAAGGACCAAATATTGTTGTACCATGAATCTGCTGCGACTTTAATCAAGGTTAAAGCATGAAATGTTGCATAGTAAGCTTCATTACTTCCGTCAGCTTTGGCCTACTTAGTGCTTTTCACAAAGTTCCCTCAATTTGTAGATTCAGCTAAAACGGATTATACAAAAACGATGAGAGCCGTGGCTAAACAGAGTTATGCGCACTTAATTAGTTGTGTAATTTGTTTAATTAAGGACTGATAACAAATAAATGGAGACAAAAGACCTAAAATTAGTAAAAGTAATTGCAGTTATAAGCCAAAACCTAAATTTAGAAAGTTCATTCCCACATCAGTTGGGTTCTTTTGATTCCTGGGTCTCTTAGCATCAGAGATGGAGACTCAACATGGTCATGGTTGGAGCCAAACGTGGTCATTGCTCCCTGGGTCTCTTAGCATCAGAGATGGAGACTCAGCATGGTCATGGTTGGAGCCAAACGTGGTCATTGCTTCTTGGGTCTCTTAGCATCAGAGATGGAGACTCAACATGGTCATGGTTGGAGCCAAATGTGGTCATTGCTTCCTGGATCTCTTAGCATCAGAGATGGAGACTCAGCATGGTCGTGGGTTGGAGCCAAACGTGGTCATTGCTTCCTGGGGTTGGAGCCAAACGCTTCCTGGGTCTCTTAGCATCAGAGCTTCCATGGGTCTCTTAGCATCAGAGATGGAGACTCAGCATGGTCATGGTTGGAGCCAAACGTGGTCATTGCTTCCTGGGTCTTTAGCATCAGAGATGGAGACTCAACATGGTCATGGGTTGGAGCCCAACGTTTTCATTGCTCCTTGGGTCTCTTAGCATCAGAGATGGAGACTCAACATGGTCATGGGTGGAGCCCAACGTTTTCATTGCTTCCTGGGTCTCTTAGCATCAGAGATGGAGACTCAACATGGTCATGGGTGGAGCCCAGCGTGGACATTGCTTCTTGGGTCTCTTAGTATCAGAGATGGAGACTCAACATGGGCACAGGTGGAGCCCAGCGTGGTCATTGCTTCTTGGGTCTCTTAGCATCAGAGATGGAGACTCAACATGGTCGTGGGTTGAAGCCAAACGTGGTCATTGCTTCCTGGGTCTCTTAGCATCAGAGATGGAGACTCAGCATGGTCATGGTTGGAGCCAAACGTGGTCATTGCTTCCTGGGTCTCTTAGCATCAGAGATGGAGACTCAACATGGTCATGGGTTGGAGCCAAACGTGGTCATTGCTTCTTGGGTCTCTTAGCATCAGAGATGGAGACTCAACTTGGTCATGGGTTGGAGCCAAATGTGGTCATTGCTCCCTGGGTCTCTTAGCATCAGAGATGGAGACTCAACACGGTCATGGGTGGAGCCCAGCGTGGTCATTGTTTCTTGGGTCTCTTAGCATCAGAGATGAAGACTCCACATGGTCATGGTTGGGGCCAAACATGGTCATTGTTGGACTCTATAGGCCAGACGTGGTACAGACAGACTGCAGTGTTTGAGTTCCATAGATGTGATAATGTCTGAAACCCTTGAAACTCCTTAGAATAGTAACAGAGGCTTACTGTCCCTCACCTATCAATTAGCATGGAAACCCCATGTAATCACAGCAGGATTAACACAGCTTCTTCCGTTTCCATCTCTCTCTATCTCTTCATTTCTCTGTCTTCTTGAAATTTCGTGGTGTTGTAGCTACATGATGCGGGGGTTGCTCATCATCAAACATTCTGACCCGTGTCTTTGAATCTAGGAGATCTGAACATCTCAAAAGCTTGTCGGCTCAGTGAAAACAGACGCTGAGAATTCACTTTGATAAACATATATCTTTAGGCTAGATTAAACCAGAGTGCAGCATGGCCTGCGCAGTCTCTCCATATACAGGCTTTTTGAACATCCTCACCAGGGACAAAAATAATGCCTCCTCCTTCAAGCTTTAGTAAAGCTTTTCAACCCCCCCTTCAAACGTTTCAACACAAAAAGAGTTGAAGAGAGGAAATGTTTTGGATGATGAAGAAGAAGAGGAAAATGAAGAAGTGGTTTGTAGCCCAAAAAGTATTTATTCCTTTATCGATTCATCCGGGTTGGAGAGCATCTATAAATGATCTGATGGCTGAAGAGTAGAAGCATGTGGTCTATATTTTTTATGGATATAACTGGGACAGCCTGATAAGGTCTTTGGGGAATTACAGGCCACAATTACTGATGCTGTCTGGTACATAATGCTGAGTAGTTCATGGTAGAAAAGCAGCCATAAACTTATATATATCGTCGCTGTCCAATGAAAACCATGTATCTCCAATTTGGTCGATTTTTATTTTTTGCCATCATTTGATCACATGAGCTGCTGTTTACATTGGGTGGACATTTCATGATGGAAAGTTCACCAGAAATATCCAAAACATGATTGGAGAAATGTCTGGTTTCATTGACTTACATTCAAATTTAATCAGGTTTTTGCCCCCTCCTGTAAAGTTGCCATTTTGGAGATAGATGTTTTTCTTTGGACAGCAACGATATACTACTATATATACAGGGGTTGGACAATGAAACTGAAACACCTGTCATTTTAGTGTGGGAGGTCTCATGGCTAAATTGGACCAGCCTGGTGGCCAATCTTCATTAATTGCACATTGCACCAGTAAGAGCAGAGTGTGAAGGTTCAGTTAGCAGGTAAGAGCACAGTTCTGCTCAAAATACTGCAATGCACACAACATTATGGGAGACATACCAGAGTTCAAAAGAGGACAAACTGTTGGTGCACGTCTTGCTGGCGCATCTGTGACCAAGACAGCAAGTCTTTGTGATGTATCAAGAGCCACGGTATCCAGGGTAATGTCAGCATACCACCAAGAAGGACGAACCTCCACCAGCATCATGTAGTGACCTGGCCACTATCCTGCAAGAGGAATGGCTTAAAATCCCTCTGACCACTGTGCAGGACGCAGTATATGTCATTCCCAAGACGAACTGACGCTGTATTGGCCGCAAAAGGAGGCCCTACACCATACTAATAAATGATTGTGGTCTAAAACCAGGTGTTTCAGTTTCATTGTCCAACCCCTGTATATATATATATCAGAGGCATTGTGTCTAGCTACATAATGTGATGCTAGTTTGTGCCATTATAATGATTTCTGGTTCAATATGCTAACAGTCCATTTTTGGGAGGGTGCTGGGGGATCCCAAAGGTCTGACTTTACATTGTAGGATCCCACTACAAGGATGTGCTGGAGATGTGGCCGTACAGAGTGGCCAATGCACACAGGCTCACCGGAGTGCTGTAGCTAGGCTGAGAGACATTTAACCTCTAAATACGTGTCTGTTGTGAGTTTAAGATGTTTCTATATGTTGTACTGCGTTGAGCAGTGGGCTCAGTAGTGTGGCTCAGGGTCCATTGTGATACTCTATAAGTAACAAAGCCAATTACTGTTAGTGACATGCTAGAGTGTTGAGGCTTGTTGGCAAAGTCCAGCTTGAGAATGTTGAAAGATGTGGCAGCAAAGATGCCTGGATGGCAGCCAACACTGAGGACATGAGGAGCATGGAAGCAGCCCTCTGGTGACACTTTAACATTGGCGTGGTTGGCTAAGAGCTGGGCTCCGGTGCACACAAGCAGCAGTCTTGCTTGTGTCAGTGGCACGGTGGGTGGCAGATGAAATGGAGAGTGGATGAGTAAGCGGCGTTGCTGTTGCCATGTTATCCTTCAAGCTGTGAAGACTTCCACTGGGCACATGGTAAAGGGGCATGTCGATTAGCCTCTCTAGTCCGGTGTCGGGAGAGGATGTGACCCTGAGGGAGGACTAGGCGTGCATGTTCATTTGCCAGGGCAATGAACATTCCGAAACTCATGCTGCGGATAGACTCGGGGAGGAGCTTGCTTGATGTCTGTAGGACTGAAGTAACTGGGACTTTATCTGTAAGTAATGGTCTTTATTAAACACCAGGACAGAAAGCACATACAAGGTACTGACCTTGTTGGAGGTCACCACCAGCGTCAGTGTATATTTAGATTTCTTTTGATTTGTTTCACCTTTAACCTCCTCAGACCTGGACTTGCTTGGTGTGCAATTTTAATTTCTCCTAGCTATTTGAGATTAGTAGGGCCTAACAAGTATAAAAACGGAACGTTGTCTTTGTACAGGAAGTACAAAGTCTGCATATAAGGCCAAAGGGTCAACGTTTTAAAAAGTATCATGGTGCAGAGAAGCAGAAATGTAATGTCCTCATATGAGGACGCTGGGGTCTCAAGGGGTTAAAACCATAATGCCTGTCTTGTATAATTTAATGGTGACGCATGCATCACTACATCAATCCCGCATCCCAAAAAAAAGATGTTTGAAATAAGATTGGCGCCAATTATAAATAGATATAATAAGCAGAAATAAGGCAGAGGGACATCTTACAATGGAAAACAGACGTTTAGAGTTACCTCATAAAAGAACCACTTCGGATTTCCACTTTAGTTACCTATAGATGGAAAACTCAATTGAAAGCACTCAACAAAATGGTTCCTTTAGGAAAACGAAGAGTCCTCCTATTATGTCATTGCATCCTTTATTTTCTTTTCAGAAGGTTATGCAATTTAGCTATTTCTAACTAGCATATATTGATTTATTGAAAACGTCTTTTCCACTGTGATGATGGTTAGACTCACAATCATTTCCAATTTACGTAGCTTACTGCAGGGCTCCTTATGCCGTCAATAAGAACAATATACAGTACAAATAAAGCATTAAAGCCGCTGACATTTCCATGAAGTCAAAAAAAAGAAGGGCTCCTTCACAGTCAGGAGCACTGAAAATGAGAGCGCATGGAGAATTGTTTACCCACATCTTATCCTGGCTTACCACCTCTAAATAAAAGCGCCAATCCGCACAAACCTCCGTTAAAGACATTCTTCGTGCGTTTGGACCCTATTTATATTCACGCCAAGCTCATTACCGGCTGACTGTAGTGGCAAACTGATGTAGAAGACTAAAAACAGGGATGGGTAAAAGAGCACGAACAGATGAACAGGCTGAGGGAGTAGGGGAGGGAGAGCGAGAGAAAGAGGGAGGAAAAAAAAAAAACCTCATTTGAAAAGCACGTCTGATACAGCTAATCCCGGGGAGCAGACAAGAGAGGCGAGGCAGAGAATGACAGAGACGGTGTAATGAGAGTCTTCTTCCTTTTCTCTATTGCCCTCCTCCTCTCTCCTCCCTCCATTCGGTCCTTTCTCAGTCATACACAGCTTGATGGAGGGCCAATCAACTGGAAAAAGAGGACCTGCCACAGTAACAAACTACAGGGCACAGCTCGAGCCCAGCTAGCCGCCCTGCAAACTGCTCTTCAGAGCGTTTACACAGAACAATGGCCTAATCAGATAAAACAATAAGAGAATGAGAGGGGTGTGCTCTACACTGGGGGGAGCATTTCAGCATATAATTGAACTGCAGGCGTATCACCGCAAAAACATGATTGTATTGAACTATGTTTACTAGGAATTTTTATTATTTGTCTCTATGTTGCATTAATTACACTGAACACACTAGACATTGAGCTAAAATCTTACATGTACATATAGATATGGAAATGAGTTACACATGTGGTGGGATATCCATAAGAGCCTGTAAGAGGGCGGCCACGGCGGCGCCGTTCTGGCGGAACTACAGCCCGGAACTCCAAACCCCAGAATGCCACGGGCTGATCAAGCCAACGAGCGGCACCTGAGGCGGTAGCCATATAAGCCCCTACCACACAAACACCTCCGCTGCACCTTTGTAGAGGGGTAGCCGGTACGGTACACCAGAAAGCTAAGCAAATAAAAAAAGAGAAAAAGAAAAGAAAAGAAAAGAGAAAGCTAAGCTAAGCTACAGAAAAGAAAAGAAAAGAGAAAGCTAAGCTACAGAAAAGAAAAGAGAAAGCTAAGCTAAGCTACAGAAAAGAAAAGAGACAAAGAAAAGAGAAAGCTAAGCAAAAGAAAAGAGGAAAGCTAAGCAAAAGAAAAAAAAAGGAAAAGAGAAAAGCAACAAGTGTAGAGAGCATGGGCCACTCTCCACGCAAAGATCCACAAGTCCCCTTTCTGTTAAACCCTCTTCTGTTGATTTTTTTTTCTTTTTGTTTGAGAAGGCAATCCTGGCGTCTCCTTTTGTTTTTTTCCCACCATTTCTCCCTCTCCCTCACAAACCCCTCCTGATTTACCTCACTTGTACTACCGCATAGCGCAGTGGTAGCACGTGGGGTTTTCACTCCAAAGGTTGGGGGTTTGATCCCAAAAATTCCATAACACATTCCTGAAAGCACTTCACACATAGTTTCACGTGCTTCCGCATCCAGGAAGTCCGTTTGCTTGCATCGCCGAAAACGGATTCCTGCCATTTGGTCCCCAACCGCGCCGTGACGTAGATTTTTTAATAAAAAGTTTTACGTGTATTCATCATTAGCTGAAAGCATTAAACCAGTGCAAGTTTCATCAGTTCGTTCTGCAAACATGGCTGCACACCAAACATGGCAAAACAGGACCTCACAGCTGCACTACGGATACTTCGGTAACACTTTACAATAAGTTTTGCCTTACTGTTCATTTTACAACAGGCATATTAAATTCTCCGCACAAAACCTTATAACTGCTTAGTAATGTTTAGTAGATGTTAGTAATGCATTGCCGAGGCACAGTTAGTTTTAACAAAGCATATTGTTTTCTCTGAGTAGTTTCCTTTTGTCACACAAGGCTGGGGTTGAATCCAAATTAAGGTTTTTAATAGTTAACAGAATCAGGGCAAACAAAACCGACAAGGGGCAATCACAAATCAGGAATCACAATACAGAAACGAGGTCAAAAAGCCAGGTAATGATCAATACAGAGAATGCTTCGGAATGAATGAAAACCAAACAAGACCATTTAAATACCATTTACCATCACTACACAGGAAATGGGCAAACACTAAAACACAGGAGAGAGAGACCGTTGGTAACATCTTTATGGAAATAATATACAGAATCAGTGTTTATATTTATAATTTTAAAATGTATGATGCTATATGTCACATTAAGACTCACACATGCACATGATAAAATGAAGCTAAAGGAAGAGAAAGTTAGAGAGTGAGTGATAACCCAGTTGCCCCGAAGAACACGCTGAGACATATGAGGGTAATAGCAATTAAGTGGGCAATACCCAACAATCCCATATGCCTGCGCTCATAAATAAAGAGTAGGAGAAAGGTATTAGTAAGTGTCCATTAAAGCTACAATGTAAGGTATTTCAATACATTTAGAATTACCATTATGACTGCAGTACATTAAAATGACTTGTAGTTTATTACTGGCAGGCCAGAAATGAGTAGAACCATTAATATAGTAATAAGTCGCCAGCTCTTGCAATGCATTCATTTATATGTAAACACAGCAATACATTTCATGTGTAGCATTATTAATGCAGTAGTTCACTGCAATAAACACCTGAATGACCATTGTTGATGTGAAAATAAAAAAAACAAAAAAAAAAAAAAAAAAAAAAAAAAAAAAAAAAAAAAAAAAAAAACCAAAAAAAAAAAAAAATGAAATCGATAAAGTCAAAAAACATAAATCTTAGTTTTCATGTTAGTTTCGTCTCTAACATTGTAAGTGTTAAAGACCACATGTGCCATGCTGGCTCAACAGTCAAACACAGTCAAACATACATTACATAAAGAACAAGGCAGGGAACGATAAATCCATAAGTATATACTCACTAAACCTCTTTTGTTCCTACACTCATTGGCCATTTTTGGTATAGGAGCACGATGTTGTTTCACTATCAAGACTGTCGTCCATCTGACTCTCTGCACATTTTGTTATCCTATCTCTACTCTGTTCATCAGTGGTCAAGATCCCCACAAGAGGGTGAATCATTCTCAGCACTGCAGTGACACTGACAAATATGCATCACAGTTGGTTACTAGAATAATGGGCTAGTCACCCCAGAGTCCAAAACCCATCACAACTGGCATAACTTGAATTACAAGAAACAGACAATGCAGATAATGCAAACCTTATAAGCCTGTTCATCCATGGTCAGGACCCTCATAGGACCACCACAGAGCAGGTATTATGTGGGTGGTGGATCATTCTCAGCACTGACATGGTGTTGGGCTGGTGTGAGTGGATCAGACACAGCAGTGCTGCTGGAGTATTTAGGCACTGTGTCCACTCACTGTCCTCTCTATTAGACACTCCTACCTTGCTTTGCTAGTCCACCTTGTAGATGTCAAGCTCATCTGCTGCTGCACAGTTTGTCTTGGTCATCCTCTGGCCCTTAGGCCAAGCAGGTACAGGAAGGACGCAGGCAATAAATAGTGTTTGGTTGGTGGACGATTCATCTCGATCCAGTTATAACAACATAAATCAGTCACCACAGTGACACACCACCACCACCAAAGACCAGTGTTCCATGCGTGCTGAGAGTGATCCACCAGTCAACACCTACATGCTTTAAAGAACAAGGCAGGGAACGATCCTGACCATAATTGAACTCACTAAACTCTTTTGTTCCTTGCTGGTTGCGCTTTCTTGGTATACTAAATGTTGTTTCAGTACATTCAGTTCCATCTGACTCTCTGCACATTTTGTTATCCTGTCTCAGTCCCACTCATGTGGAGAAGTGATCCATCCTCTTGTGGGGGATCATTTCATTCTAAGCACTGAGTGAACAGGGGTGGAAATATACATATATATAATATATAATAAATGTAACTAAGTATACAGAGAAACTGATGAATTATAGTTTCTAATAATCCACTGTTCTAGGAAGTTGTGATGCATATTTGATGATGCAGTGATCAATGATCTGTATGGTCATGTGACGTTTTAGGTCATACTAAGCAAAATATGCCAAATTAGCATTAGCACAACACAATGCACAAAGGCTGTTGCTATTTTGTTATATAATATTAGCAATAATTAGAAATATAAGACATAAAAGAATGGTAACTATATTGCATAGTGAACTTGTGAAGCATTCCTACTTCCACTGTAACCTAGCCTCTTGTGCCAGTGTGCCAGTTCAGAATAACAACACGGATGCCAGTCTCTTGGGATGCAAAGATTTGACAAGTGCCTGGGCTTTCCCATCTCTCTCTCTCTCTCTCTCTCTCTCTCTCTCTCTCTCTCTCTCTCTCTCTCTCTCTCTCTCTCTCTCTCTCTCTCTCTCTCTCTTTCTCTCTTGTTCCTGAGACTTGTATAAATGGAGGGGCAAAGGGGCCTTACAGGCTGACAGGCTTTGAATAAATTTACACTCATTTCCATGGCCTCTTGAAGTGCAATGCAGCCTGTTGAGCCAGTCTCTTTAGTTTCAAAGAACAGTGAACATTTTCAGTTTTTCCAACTTATTTTGAAGCTGCGAATGAGTCAGGGTTCCACTGTTCAAGGGCTAAATGATGGCGTGTCCGTGTGAGTCCTTGATGCGAGCATGAGGACAAATGACTCCAAATCAAAGAATTAAGACAGGATGAAGGAACAGCTGGAGTTTAGAAAAGCGACAGATCATGATAAATTCAAATGGCATTGAATTAGGCCTACACACCCGTGTCTTACATCCTTCAGTGGGGGGTCAATACTCCATATTACATTAGAGGGCAGTGGGGCTTTGTTCACATTCCCGTGGAAAAAATGTTCAGCAATAACATATATCACTTTATTAGAACCTCTTATTTTGTACTTCTACTGGCCACTGTATCTGGTCCACCCATCTTAAAAACCAATAATGCTTATGTTACTGCACTGTTTGCACCTGCTCAGCTGCCCTCTACTCTGAAAGAAACATAGAAGGAGGGCTTGCTCCAAAACCTACACAAATCAAAGCTTTTAAATGCACCAACTGATCTGATAACTGCAGACAATTTGAATTTGTAGGTAATCTGTTCATCATATTTACATGCACTTGATAGTTAGATAATGAGAAACTCTGGGTCTGCATTAGTTGGGCAGTACCTGGATTTCTGCTTTGCAACTGGGCAATATTTTCACAGAATAACGTGTGACATAAACTAAACGAAAGCTCAAATTTTGTGTCATGACTTTTTTTTTTTTTTTTCCATCTGAAAATATGAACCTGTATTTGTTGTCAAAGGTGGAAGCTTGGGATGCTATTGGGAAGGAAGATAAAGGTGACCAGGAACAATAAGTGCTGATAAATTTAGATTAATATCTATTGAGTTACACATACAGAAGTAGCGTCTCTCAGTATGGCATCAGGCCATCAAATTTACTAATGCAGCAAGCTAGACATCTTGCCAAAACGGTTCCTAATGGTGTCCTGTGATAATCCATCCCATGCAGAATATTCCCACACAGTTCCTGCGTATGTTGCGGTAGGGGTGGAGGTGGAGTGACACCGGTCATCTGGACGCGTGATGCTCAATGACAAACTGCTCATCTTGGTGCTGACCACGGTGCCTCCACACATGGATACATTGGTCGTCTCCACCGAGACCAAAACCTGACTCCACACTGAAGATGACCAGCTGCCATTCTGAGTCACTCAGTGACAGTCTGCCATGTCACCATCGCAGTCTTTGGTGACATTGACGTGGTGTTAAGGGCAGTCATCGTAACGCTCTGCATGCAGCTGCGTCATGCAGCATCTGTCAGTGGTGCTGGCACTAACAGGATTAGTCAGGAAGAGCATCATTGCTCACGGAATGTCCACAATCATGGCTGTTGGGTCAATCAGGTACAGCAGTGAGGTCTTTGCTTACGCCACATGCAACATGAAACTTGAATCATTCTCATGTCTCATGACATTCAGCAAGTCGTTTTTAGTGTTTACCTATAAACAATAACTAATCACATGATTTTAAACGTAGCTCAGTGTCCCTGCCTTTTCCTTGGGACCAGACAGCCGGTTATGAGCATTCAATGCTGTTTGAAACATTTTGAATGTAGTGTGGAAAGTCTGAAAACAGCTGCCTTGAAATACATTATGAATAAAATGTAAAGCTTACAGAGCGGTTTCAGAGTGAAAGCAAAGTATGCTGCGTACAGGGATCTTCATCCATCAGCCTCATGCAGAAAATATGCAACCGTAGATGAAGAGCCCCAGGCCAACTGTGCTTTCACAGACGAGCTCCAGTCTCCAACTGTCTTTAACTAAACGACAGCGAGATGGAGCTCTAAAGAAGTGTATCCAAGAAAGTGGTCAGGCTTGTTTGGGGATATCTACTCTGACCGGCCACTTCATTAAGTGCACCTGCCCTGTATCTGCAATCTTCGTCTGTCTTATCAGCTCCACTGAGCTAACAGGAGCACTTTGTAGTTCTACAATTACAGACTGTAGTCCATCTGTTTCTCTCTATACTTTGTTACCCCATTCTTCAGTGCCCCTCAGGACCACAACAGAGCAGGTATTAATGTGGGTGGACTGCTGTGTCTGACCCACTCGCACTAGCACAACATGCCGCCACCACCACCACGTCAGTGTCACTGCGGTGCTGAGAATGATCCACCACCCAAACATAAAACCTGATCACTGGTGGTCCTGTCGGGGGGTTGAGTCAAAGGGGGCTAACAAAGTTAATTTAAGCGAAGCTTTGATGTGGACCACCGTGTCTTAATGAACCTATACTTGGTCATTTTGACTTGTAATTGAAATGAATGAAGGGTGGTCTCTGATTTTGACAGTGCTGTATTCAAGCAGCTGCTGTGCAGTATATTCGCATGTGCCCTCCTTTCCTGCTTTCCTGAGAAGCATGGCATGTCATTTATTTAGCCAGTCCCGGCCATGACGCACACACCCCTCGAAAGGTGTCACTGGGTGTGTAAGCAGGGAGCTCGGAGGCCTTGAGCATAAAACAGATTGTGGAGAAGATGAAGAAAGGAGGGGTGGAAAGGGGTGTGAGCTGGCGGATGGGTGGGTGGGGGGTTGTTTAGGGGAATGCTCGTTGAAGTAGCATGGATGAGTGGGTAAATGGTGTGAGGCAATTCTCCCTGGCTGTGTGTCTAATGCCTTAAGAGCAAGGCTAATGCGCTCGCACATCGCTGCTTCTGTTCACCGCCAGAGCGCAGGTGCCAGCAGCAGCCTGACGGAGGTGGGGAGGGGTTAGGGTGGAGGGGGAAGGATCGAGGAAGGGAGGGGATTGGTAAAGCAGGGGAAATGAACGATTGCCATCAGAGAGGTGGAGGGTAGCCATTACTTATCCCGGACTAAGCTGTGGTCTCTTATTTTGCTGTTAATGCATGTGTGAAGGTTAACACCTCCTGGGCATCCTCGTTGAGGATTCCCTCCCATATTGTGTAATGCTCAACAGCCTCCTCCCCTCCATTGTTACAACTTAATCTATTTTTATGGATACAGATGAATAATTTACATTGAGAGTGATTTATCTTGGAGGGAAATGCAGGGCAAGACACAGTCTGAACCAGCTTACTAGGGCAAGCTGGGCAGCCATAATGCATGGCTTGTATTTGCCCTCCAGAACTATTGGCAACATTAACTCCGTACTAAGAACCGTCAATTCAAAAGCTGCTTTTTTAAACACGGTCTAGTTTTATTTGATCGATTAATAAACAAATACATACTTGCATCAACACTTAATTAATATGGATGGAGCCTATTATGTTTTCCCTGCTGCAGATGGCCTGCCACTAACCCAAAGCACATGCCAGGAATGCCTTGTTGGAATTCCAGCCCTGTTCTCAGTTACACGGTGACATCATCTCGTTATCCAATCCATATTGCCCGCCTACCGGTAAGCCTGGCACTTCCACACACGGTGCTACTGCTTTGGCAGTTGGTCAGTCATAACAGATTATGTGAGTTGACCAATCCGAGCACTATAGGTTTATGGGAATGAGGGGTTTAAAGACACCTGAGCTCTAGCAGAGTATTTTAGAGAGAGGGTGAATACAGATGTACAATATGGGAAAATTATTGATGTTTTTTGGCAAAGCTGAAGCATGTAAATCTATTCCAATAGACCTGAAACATGAAACTATGAATATTGAAAATGAGCATAATAGGTCCTCTTCGGTCCTTTTTAAATGAGCTAAAATCTCACAATGACAATAAGCTATTGGAATTTCAGTGGCAAAAATGAGCTGAGTTTGCCAAAAATTGTCAAAGAATACTTTATTAATTTTATTAAACTTAGTATACTTATTTGAACTTATAATTAAGATACTGAAAGTGTGCCATTGTCAATATACTAACTGTGTACTTTGCTAAATATAAAGTTTGCTAAATATAATCATTTGTTGTATCAAATATATACTTAAATAGAAATACAGTAACTGTAGCTAACTGTAGTATTATGAGACACCTGTTAGATTCAATAAGAAATACTTCAGGACATATCAGGAGTGCATTTTAGTACATTAAAATATACTCCTAGATATATATTTACTTAGTATACTTCTATTAAGTACACTTAAGTATTACTGAGGGGGAAAAAAATGTCAAAAATTGGCAAAACAAAAACTGAGAAATATATATTTTCCATGTTATTCCTTTAAATGTTCTGCTCAACTTTTTAAATGTCTCTACGCACTTTGTGAGTCACTGTATTTCAATAAAATATACTTATTTAAGTATAAAACTTTATACATACACACACACATACATATATAATGTGTTAGACGTATGTATGTATATGTGTGTGTGTGTGTGTGTGTGTGTGTGTATATATATATATATAGATAGATAGATAGATAGATAGATAGATATAAATATATCTCGTCACTGTCCAAAGAAAAACATGTATCTCCATTTTTGTTGATTTTGACTTTTATGCATTATTTGATCACATGGACTGCTCTTTATACCATGTGGAATTTTCATAAAGAATGGACCAACAGAAATGGTCCAAAACTGTTTGGAAGGACGTCTGGTTCCATTGACTTCCATTCCAACTAAATGAGGTTTTTGGCCTCTCCTGTAAAGTTGCCATTTTGGAGATACCTGTTTTTCTTTGGACAGCGACGATATATATATATATATATATATATATAATCACATACACTGAAGTACTACTGAGGTAAAAATGTTCTTGAGATTATTAGATTGTAATATATAATGTAAATTGTTGGTATTAACGTACATTCATAGTACATTTAATATACTTCATTTTACCTAGAAGAGTACCTGGAGGAAACCCACACAGACATGGGGAGAACATGCAAACTAAACACAGAGAAGACCCCAGACGTCCCAGCCGGGAATCGAACTGAGGCCCTTCTTGCTGTGAGCTGACCAAGCTACCCACTCTCTCTTTTGTTTTTCTTTTGGGTTCAAGTCTGAGCATTTTTCCTTCATCCAAATCAAAGTTTCAAAACCACACTCCCACAATATACCCATCTGTTCTCCCACTATCGATCTGTTTACGCAATTTCACCACATTGATCAGAATTTCTTTTTTTTTCATGCTCCATATATTACCAATGTTTAGCAATGATTTGTGACATTCTAAAGGTCAGCGGCAGTCCATGGTAAGAAAGCTTTCATCCAGCAAAGGTGCAAGAAAATAGCTTATTGACTCTGTTTTTAAAAGCCTTTGGACTCATTACTTATTTACAATGAAGCATTATTGTTTTCTCCACCCACCCCCTCTTCTTAACTAACTTTTTCATTATATTGTTATGCATATTGCATATGTGTTACTGACTTATATAACTGTTGCCAGCAAAGTTTATTATTATGAGATTTCTGTTATGTTAGAAATGTCCTGATGCATTGTTATCCTGGTCTGAGTGTCTAAAACCCAGCCTAGGAGAAAGAAGTACACTGAAGTACACTAAATTTAAGTGTACTTAGTATACTTCCCTGAACTTAGAGTTAATGTACTAGATGTGTACTGTTATCATATACTAGCTTCATGTACTTAGTACACTAAATGTTTGCATTAGTGCCAATAAATGTATACGTTAATAGAACTATTTGTACTCATCTGTAGTATTTTGAGACACCACTTAGATTAATTTAAAAATACTTAAGTACATTTTAAAGTACATTTATATACTTCTATACTTAGTATACTTCTATTAAGTACACTGAAGTACTACTGAGGTAAAAAATGATGTACTCCCAAACTCCTGAACTCCCGAACGCCGTCTCCCAGATGTCATGTGTCCAGAACTCAGCAATCGCACACCATTCTCACACTCACACTCGCCCAAATACTGATTAGAATAGAATGGAATAGAATAGAATAGAATAGAATAGAATAGAATAGAATCTTTGTCATTATACTTGCGTACAACGAAATTTAGTGCGACACTCTCCAAGAGAAAACAACAATAGAAAGAGCAGAAACTATACAGGTAAGATATTTACATATTTTCCCATGAGAAATTTACATATTGCGCAAGTAGAGAAAGACATTTAACTGCAGTATAATATAAATATAAATAAATATGTAAAGTGACTCTGCATATTTTGCATATCCATGCACAATGTGCAGTATAACAGTATATGGAGGTAGTTGTTCAATTACAATATGGATTATAAATAAGTACAGTTCTGTATATAAATGTGCATGGGTGTATCACAGAGGTAGTAATCAGTTCAGTCAGTGAGGTGTTGTGGAGGTGTAGTGGAGACCACAGCTCTTGGGAAGAAACTGTTTCTCAGTCTATTTGTTTTTGTGCGGATAGCCCTGTACCGCTTGCCAGACGGTAACAGGTCAAACAGGCAGTGTCCAGGGTGTGTTGTGTCTCTGCTAATGCTGGAGGCCTTCTTCTTTAATCGGCTGGAATAGACACTGTCCAGGCTGGGAAGGTCAGTACCAATGATCCGTCCACACATACTTTGAGAAGTATTGGCAACCTAGTTTGAATACCGAGCTTTTATCAGTTCCACTGAGCTAACAGGAGCACTTTGTAGTTCTACAATTACAGAGTGTAGTCCATCTGTTTCTCCGTATACTTTGTTACCCCATTCTTCAGTGCCCCTCAGGACCACCACAGAGCAGGTATCATGTGGGTGGACTGCTGTGTCTGACCCACTCGCACTAGCACAACACTCACTAACACGCCGCCACCACCACCACGTCAGTGTCACTGCAGTGCTGAGAATGGTTTCTCTGGTTTACGACTTCCCTTTGTTCATTCGTTTTTCTCTCTCTGGACTCTTGACTTCCTTTGTTTTCTCCGATTTACTCTCTTGGGTTCCCCTTTAATCTGTTCGCCTGTTTTATTGACTCTTCTGGACCTTGATTGCCAATTTGTCTAATAAAACCCAGCTGACTTTCAGCTCTGACAACTTGTAAATATTACACTTGTATTATATACATTTTGCGCTTGTACTTAATACACAAAATAAAAAAGAGGCTTGTTTCTATTAAAGTACATTTCTAGTACATTAGAATATACTTCATATTTACCTGGGAGGCCTTTTTTACCGGTCACAGTAACCCCTCTGTTTCATCTGTGGTCTGTGACACTTCTAGCTTTGCGGGACTTCAGTAAGGCGATACAGCCAGTCCCTCCTTTGTGTGCAAAGCAATGACATTTCAGAGCGATGCCGCCGTGATGGCTGGTGCCACTTGAGAGCACATGTTTATCGATCCGCCTGAACCCAACCTGAGTCACTAACACCCTGCAAAAGCACACAAGCATGCATGCACACACATACAGTCCACACGCTGGACTACAGATTAGTAGAGAGAGTAGCAGGCCAGTTCTTCAAGTGCCCGTTACACAGTGTGACGTACTGAGCTTCAGTCACATCATATACACGTTTACAGAACACGTCATAAATGTTCTTTCTTTTAATGTTTGGGTCACAAATGTCAAAACTCAAAGGGAAAAAAAAAACTCTATGATAAAGATAGTTTCTGCTATATGGTCAAAAGTATGTGGACACATATACATCAACTCCATAAAAGCTTGTTGGACATCCAGTTCCAAAACCAGATGGAGTTTGCTTGCTATTTGCCCCAACAGTAGCATCCACACTTCTGGGAAGGGTTTCCACAAGATTGTGGAATGTGTTTGTGTGAGTTTGTGTCCATTCAGCCAAGCATGTGTGAATGATTTTGTCAGACGCTGATGCTAAATGAAAAGGCCTGGCTCAAAATCAAAGTTCCAGTTCATCCCAAAGGAGTCCAGTAAGGTTAAGTTAGGAGCTATATGCAGGCCACTGGAATTCCTCCTGGAGCTGCCTTTGCGCACATCACCAAAGTCCACAGTCATGCAGGAACAGGAAAGGGTCTTTCCCAAACTGCTGCCAGAGAACTGGAACCATCTTAAAAGTCTTTATGTAATGTAGCATTATAATCCCCCTTCACTGGAAGTCAGTAGGAGTCCCAAATTTTAAAAACCTCAGACCATTATACCTCCTCCACCAAACTTTATTGTTGGCACAATGCATCCTGGTAGGTAGTGTTTTCCTGGCATCCCACAAACCAAGATACATCTATCAAACTGCCAGACAGTGTAGTGTTACTCATCACTCATGAGAACGTGTCCAATATTCCAGAGTCCAGAGGTGGTATGTTATACACCGCTCCCCTCCTAGCATATTGATCTAAGGCTGGTGTACATTTGCTTGCACATGGACAACCATTTCATAAAGCTCCTGATGCACAGTTGTATTGCTGATGTTGCTTGCACAGGCAGATTAGTAAACTAGTGAGTTATGCATGACTCTGGCACTACCCCCTCGATGAATTTGCATGGTCTACTGCTTATCTCTTGAAACGAACTTGTGGCAAAAGTGGCACACTGTGACAGTGACAGTGCTACGTTTGAACTTAATGACCTCTTGGGCATGACCCACTGGCCCATGTGCTTGATTGAATGCACCTGTTAGCAATGGGTGTGGCTAAAACACCTGAACCTGACCTCAATAATTAGATTTTTGATGTTTTGTTAATCTGAGAGTTTAACCAATAGGAGTGCTAGCTAATTAGTGATAATGGAAACCAAGTACTACCTGATATTTGGTGTGGCATTTCAAGAATATATCCCTTTTGTTTCTAAACAAGGCTTAACAATGATAAAGAGTAGATACTAAGAGTCTAAATATAACACACATGAGTTAATATCACCTTAATTACCATATACCAGCCTTAGCTTGTTGTAATGTGGAGGTTGAGGCAGGTTGCAAACGCATAATGCTTTTATTAAGATTTGTCTGGGAGACAGGGGTCAAAACACAGGTAGGTATTAACAGAGACATGTGAAGACAGTGGTGAAGACAGCCAGAAACAAAACAAGGGTCCAAACTCAGGATGAAAGACAAACGTTACAAGACACAGGAAACAAGAACTGAAGGGAAACACGGCTTAGAACTCACAAGGGGAAAACAGAGACTTCACCACAAGCAGGGCAAACAAAGGAGTCTTAATGGATGTCCAAATGAGTTCAGATTAGCATCAGGTGTGGGAGAGGGTGGAGCCAGTGTGGAGCAGGAAGAGTAGTGCAATAACCTGAAGTAGATGGACATGACCAGACAGACAAGGATGTGGCACTTGTCTTATCTTATGAGGGAACGTCAACAGCACGCGCATTAAGCTGGAAGAGTTGGAGTTCTTCTCATAGTACAATGTTTAAAGAAGCAGCACCAGCTTTAAAAATCAAGTCCCCACCACACAAACCCAGACATGAAGATGGATAATGCCCCACTGGTGGAAAGGGAGAAGAATAAAGCTAGCAAGATCAATGACTGGAATAATAACAGATCTTAATCATACATTCAATCAATATCCATGTTCTAGGCTTTCGCTGATCTCCTACAGTTCATCAGTTACCAATCATAAAACCTTATATCGGCATGGTTATTGCAATTCTACCAATCTAAAGAAAACAGACAACATGTTCTGTGAACATATGCTACGGCACTTATTGAACGTAGAGGTAGAAGGGGGACAGTTCAGGCAAGAATTGAGATTTCTTTCTTCCTTTCTACCATTTCAGCAGTCTCTGAACCTTATGGGGTTGGTTGTGACAGTAACAGCTTTAAAAGCTGCTGTATTCCTGGGCACTTAGTCAGAGGTAAGTAATTCAACTTTGACATTTTAGTAGCCTGTATGCTGAAGTCTGCACACCATGAGTTCACAATGCAACCCTGAATTATGCCATAGAATGCATTTAGTCAGCACTGAAGATATTTGACTTGATGCCAAGCTGTGATACGACCCTAGAATTAAATGGTCTGTATTCCCTTTTTTGGTATGCTCATGAATAATAAGATGAGCTCTGCTCTGATTGGCTGGTTTACAATGAGACGCAGAGACGATCACAGAATCACCATATCGAAATAGGCATACTATGTAATTAGCTATGCTAGCTAGCTTGGAGTTTGCTCGTAGCTAATGTTACCTATACTAGCTACTCGCTTTCCATCTGGTCATCAGCACGAAGTAGATTTAGGTTGTTCCTCACTACGAAACTCTTATGATCTGCTTTAACCAGCATACACAAGTACAATCACACAGCATGGCTGCTACTTACAGGCTGCTGTTGGGGTTGGGACTAGCATGGCCACACGTCTGGTTTTAAGATGGACAACCAGATTTTTTGACTCCCAGTCCTCCGTCTAATGCAATCCCAATATGGACATCCATTAGTCCTCTTTTCGGGATGAACTATTTAAAATTTTCACTTGCAAACAATGTTGTGTGCCATTGGCTCAGCTCTGTGTCAGATGACACATCTTGCATTTTATTGGTTTACCAAGGTCATGTGACATTGCTCGTCTACCGGCTATATGCTAGTCAATTGATTCACGAATGTCATCCATTCCACCCAATTAGTGGGAGTAAAGCAATCGGTTATGTGTTATATAGCTTAGGTTATGATTTTAATTCTGTTCTAGTATCGTGGATAGCTGATTCTTCTTCAAAGCTCAGGAGGCCGAGGCATAAGCATGCTCCATCATTGTCCATAATCTTTGTTCCATATTTGCACATTTTGTTTTAAATGTTCCACCGTAAATAAATGGCACTACAGCTAGATTCTAGCACCTGTAAAAGCTGTAGCATTTAAGGTAGAATGGAACACTTGCTTAAGAATCTGAAAGTTGACTTGTTTAAGGATGATCATCACCATGCGCATTTATAATTCCTTGGATAGGATCTGAAAAGATCCCTTCGGAACGATAGATTTCTTCACCTGGTCTGCCACTTTTGATGCTGTTGCTCTTTTGCCATTGGCTGGGCTAGACCGTGAGCTAGTGTACATCCTTATTCGACTATGCCAGTACATATACAGTACACAGTTGTCTACGCTACCTTTAAAGTTTCCTGGCCAGTTTCTTACTACTACATCTTTTTACTCTATTTCAAGACATACGCCAGATAATCAGCGTTCGGTCATCCTTCATTACCTGGCTTAAGTGTACTGGAAGCTGAAATAGGACAAACAATGGACTTGGACTTGCTTTGTTGGCAACCTCTTGGCTGGGTATACGCTTGTCTCTGCCCACAGATGCTCCGCCCACGTGTAGATGAAAAGTTTGAGATCTTTAGCATGTTAACTTGACCAATCAAGAAACTTCTAGTTGTATTCTGATTGACTATTCACACTTCCACATATGCACACGACATCTAATGAGCACTTATAGGCCTTCTTTACAGACTAAAGTGTAATGAGATGTTATTAATCAGCTCTATAAATTAATGTATTACGTGAATGAATTTATTAAGCTTTATAACATGGGTCTTAACAATAATGTTAATAACAGGAAACAGCTATATATACACATATTTACATATAATATCTCTTATAACCCAGTGTTATACCAGTGTGATTATTAACATTCATCTATAGTTACAACACAATATAAAACATCTTATGAACACTTATAAGCCTTCTTTACAGACTTTAATTAAAGTCATTGATCCGCTCTATGAATTAATGCATTATGTGAATAAACGTATTAAGTGTTCTGATACTGGTCTCAACAATAATACTAAACACAGGAAACATCTATATATACTTTGTGTTGCTAAGCCTAATAATGCAATGTTATACCAGTTTATGTGTGTGCTTGTGAACATGTATGCACAGTTACAAAAGCTTATGTCAAATATTGTAAAACATCACAGATGTTTTATAGGTCTTTATGAATGTACTTATAATGCATCACGCATACCAGATTCATAGAAACCTTTTGAAGATACTGAAAGAAAAATATGATTATATATATATACATATATATATATATATATATATATATATATACACACACACACACACACACACAATAATGCATTATGCCACGTTGTGCTATAACGCTTTATACTAATGTGCTATAACATGTTTATGCACAGTTACAGTGGCTTATCTTTAGCTTTATAAAGCATTATAAAGACTATATACAGTTTTATGTATGCACTTATAATGAATTACAGATGCATGCTAGTAGAAAATGTTACCACTACCACAGTGTTTGTCCTACACTGGTAAGGACTGAAGATGGAGGTTGCATCGCCTTAATTGCATCATCTTAACTGTTTACCTGACATCAGTAGCTACGGTGGTCCACCAGGTTGTTAGGAGTCCCATTTTCTCTATAATCTCTAACAGTTTTTCGACCTCCAGTTTTGCAAACCCCTGTTTCTGCTCTCCTCAGACATACAGTATGTTCTGAAAAATGAATTACTTGCATTAAATGGCCATATAAGCTGGAAATAAAGAATGAACCAGTGGTGGTCTTTAACAGCAATGTACCATTGGACACTATCTGCTGTGACACGTTTCATCTAAAATGTTTTGAGCGCATTTAAAATCATTTGATTCATGCAGTTGCAGTGAGCATGCATGTGGAGAGGATGATGTTCCTAAATTGGTGAATTGACGTATGTTTGAGGATTTAAGGACCATAATAGAGCATCCTTGTGCATGCCTATGGGCAGTCTAAGTGGACTCTTTATAAGCTGCCACTCTAATGCAATTTATTGCCTGCACTGTGTGTTTTTTTTTTTGCTAGTTAAGAAAGGTTCAGCGAATCATCCATCAGTAGAGAAATCCATGAGAAAGCCCTTGATTTCTCTGATCATTCATCAGACTGCCTGGCTCACGGGGAGACTAAGTAACTACCAGGCCTGGCAGCAGGCAGGCATGATGAGCAGCGAGCTGCTAAGAAGAATATTGATAATCTCAGCCCTCAGTTTAAATGTCTGTCACCCTGACAGGTCGTCTGTCATGTACAAACATCATGATTATCTTAATGGTGTCCAAGCTTATATCACACTGAATCAGGCTCAACTGTATGTACGACCTTTGGAGAAGAAAGGAACGCCATGAGAATTGTCCTTGGGTGGCACTGAATGGTGTGCCATCATTTTTTGAGTTTTTCCAACCACTCCCACTGTGCTGTCAAGATTGAATTGTGTTTTATGTTTTATTCTCCAATTGAACTTTATGCGCGAGCTAAACATCAGAGAACAAGCAGACTCATGCACTCCCAGTGTGAAGCAGAATATCAGCAACAATTTTCACAATTCTATGGGGTAATAAAACAAACGGCAACACGACAATAGCAATAAACCGACACGGAGAAGCTAAAACACCAACATAGCATGTTCCACTGCATTCAATTCATATTTATAGCACTATTTATAATAGATGGTGTCATAAAGCAGCCTTACAGAATTCTAAGTCAAGGTCAACAGTGGGAGGACAAACTAGAGATAAGCCTTAGAACGTCTCAAAGACACACTTCTTAGTTCAGTCCTTGAGATGTAAACTAAGTCATTGTGGGTTAATGTGAAGTCTGTACGGAGCTGGCTTTGTGCACAGGATCACAGTCATGCTGGAACAGGATCGGATATTCCCCGACCTGCTCCCACAAAGTTGGAAGCATATATAGACTAAAAGGTCTTCACCGGAACCAACCGGCCCAAATCCTGGAAAACAGTCCCAAATCATTATCCCTCCTATACATTCTAGATGGTAACTCTCTTCTGGTATCCTGAACACTGAACCCTGACAGACATCTTGACAAAAGAAAACCCATTCCATGCATCTCTTGTGCTGATGTTGCTGCCAGAGGCAGTTTGGAAGTTGTGAGTGCTGAGTTATGGCTGAGTTATCAATCCTGCAACAATCCCACAGCAGTAAGACTTACAGTTGTCTGGGGCAGATAAAGAAGGCCAAGGATTTCACAGACTGAATAGTGGGAAAAGTGGTCCTGGGGGCCGGAGTTGGGGTTGTCTGGAGCTTATCCCAGAGCTCATTGGGAGGAGGAGAGGAAACACCCAGGACAATTTAATTAGGGATAAATAGGAGATAATTAAGCATAAATAAACATACCATCAAAAATATAGTTATATAGTTAATAATTTAGCCATGTTTGCAGAACATGCAAGCAGGAGTACATGCATGCAGACCACGGAGCACCAGGTTAACGTCCCCAAAGACTCCAATGGCGTCATTCCAGACTCTCACGGACTGACTCAGAATGGCAGTGGCTCTTCTGAAGGGGCGAACCCTACTTTTGTCTTGGTGGAGACGACCAACCATGGATTCTTGCAAGGTAAGGAACCTCTATCTAGCCCGATGCCGTACTGAGAGACGCTACTTCTGTATGAGTAGCTCAGTTAATATCATATCAGTCTGGTAATCTTTATCTTCCATTCCAATAGCACTGCACTCCCACCCTTCTTCTGGGTGCAGCTATTCTTTTGATAGTGAGTGTAAATGGGCCTAGACATTGACCCATGAGAAAACTATGTATAACGCTAGGATTCTATCAGTGTTTATCAGAAACAGACTAAGAAGTAGATCTGGTGAGCTATTGTGCAATTGAGATAAATGAGATGAAGGTTATGGGAACATATTAATATGAACATCAACAGCTAGTAAACTCTATAGTCTGAGGCAGGCGTGCAATATCACCGAACAGATTAGGACTCTGTGCAGGCGTCAGCAGTAATCAGCCTGAAAACAGTCCTTATTGAGAAGAAGACAGCATTGCGATCGTGAATCCTCCATTTCTCTGATGACCATGGAGACCTATTTTATAAGACAGTAATTGATGGCCATTGAACAAAGTTTTATGGCTGTAGCCCAGAGCTATTACAGAACACAAAGTACGCTCTAGCTGCGCTTGCTTTTAAATGCCCCTAGAGTGTACCTCACCTGCTCTCCCGCACACTACACACCCCGCTCTGCTCTGATTTATTGAGAAGTGACTGCAGGTTAGCAGACTTCATTCACAAAGTGGATTACTCTTTTTAGGACTTAGTTCTATCCATCAATTATTCATTTCCTCCCCCTGCGCTGTTTGCCCTGCTCCTCTCTCTTCCCTCTCTCGGTCTCAAACACATGAAAACATGCACATTCCCATTTTAGTGGGATTGGGATATTGTTTAACCACATACTGTATCAACACATGAGAACGATAACAGCTTGTTACCAATGTGGGCCTAAAAATGGGGGGCTTTTAGGTACCATTCTTACACACTTCCACATTGTACACTCTTATAAAAGACCAGCTTTCCTGTTCGGTCAACAGTGCATGGTTTTGGAGAAAAGTCTTTTGATGTTAGTTTTGAAAATAGTCCGTTTAATTTTGTATACATTTTTGTGTAGTTTTTGGCACATTATATCTAGTGTCATGGGCAACATCACAGTAAGAAGGAAAACAATAAAACAGCTAATTATACAAATTATATAAATTATACAAACCGGATTCCGAAAAAAGTTGGGACACTAAACAAATTGTGAATAAAAACTGAATGCAATGATGTGGAGGTGCCAACATCTAATATTTTATTCAGAATAGAACACAAATCACAGATCAAAAGTTTAAACTGAGAGAATGTATCATTTTAAGGGAAAAATATGTTGTTTCAAAATTTCATGGCGTCAACAAATCCCAAAAAAGTTGGGACAAGTAGCAATAAGTGGATAGAAAAAGGAAATTGAGCATATAACGAACAGCTGGAAGACCAATTAACACTAATTAGGTCATTTGACAACATGATTGGGTATAAAAAGAGCTTCTCAGAGTGTCAGTGTCTCTCTGAAGCCAAGATGGTAAGAGGATCACGAATTCCACCATTGTTGCGCAGAAAGATAGTGCAGCAATACCAGAATGGTGTTACCCAGCGTAAAATAGCAAAGACTAAAGAAAGTTATCATCGCCATGAAATTTTGAAACAACATATTTTTCCCTTAAAATGATACATTCTCTCAGTTTAAACCTTAGATCTGTGATTTGTGTTCTATTCTGAATAAAATATTAGATGTTGGCACCTCCACATCATTGCATTCAGTTTTTATTCACAATTTGTTTGGTGTCCCAACTTTTTTGGAATCCGGTTTGTAGGTACCATTCTTATACATTTCCACATTATACACTCTTATTAAAAGACCAGCTTTCCTATTCTGTCAACAGTGCATGGTTTTGGAGAAAAATCTTTTGATATCAGTTTTGAAAATAGTTCCTTTAATTTTGTGTCAATTTTTGTGTAGAGAGTTTTTGGCACATTATATCTAGTGTCATGGGCAACATCACAGTAAGAAGGAAAACAATAATACAGCTGATTATTATACACTTATCATAAAAAAAACGTAATTACAGAACTGAATAAATGGACAGAAACTTGGTGGGTAGGTTTGACATTGTGAGACATGCGATTGATTCAAGTTTCACACTCGGCTGCACATGTGACGTCAGTATAAACTGTCCTTATCGCTGAACCTGACTGACCTAATGGCCACAGATGTGAACATTCAGTGAGCAGTGATGCCCTTTGTGAGTCATCCTGTTAGTGCCAGCACCACTGGCAAACTGACAGGAATAAATGCACACAGAGCCTGAACACCACGTCAACTTTGGCAAAGACTGCAATGGTGTTGTGCCATCGAGTGGTCATCTTCATTGATGGGTCCCACTTTTGTCTTGGTGGAGACGACCAATGAATCTGTTTGTAGAGGCACTGTGGTCATTAACCCAAGTGCCGAGCCAAACAGGAGCAGACAACTGGATTATGGAACAGAAAAGCAAACCGCGGTAGGGATCAAACCCACGTGCTGTTGTGTGATAATTGCGGTGCGTTACCGCTGTGCCACCACAGATGAGGTGGAAAAATAATACAGGTGGAAACTAAAAGGCATGGGCGAACAAATATGGCGACAAGAAAAAAAAAACAAAGGATTGCTGGGAAACTGGAAAGCACACGGCAACAAACAACTAAACCAAAATAAGCCTCCTCTAAACAAAAGACTAAGGGATAAGGGCAACAAAGAGGAACGTGCTTTAACTAAAGAACCTTTCTTTTCTCTGTTTTGTCGTTTCTCTTTGAGACCATGGGACACCAGATTACAAGCTGAGTCCTTTGTCAAACAAAGCCTGAGCAACGCTTGGTGTGGAGCACGGGTCTTAAGTAGAGTGTCCCACAGGTGTATTGAGTCTGTCTTGATTGGGACTGCTCTTGCGTTGCCCCCTAGTGGCCGGGGCAGGACAAGTCCCAGAGCCTGCCCTTACACTACTTGTGTATGTGTAGCTCAAGAAATATTAATCATATCAGTCTAAATTTATCATCTTTTATTGTTCCTGGTAAACTTTAACTTCCTTCCCAATAGGGTTGTCTCCAGTATCGTGGTTGAATGATATTGCTAGGTATTAATGCCAAGCACAAGTGTTTGTTTAGGTACGGATGTCTGAATGTGGCTGTAAGCCTGCAAATTAGGACACTGTGGGACACAAATGATCACTCCAGGAAACAAGTAGACTTGACCATTACCATTGCTCAAGAGTCCAGTGGTGGCATGGTTTACACCACGTCAGCTGACGTTGTGCATTGTGATCCACGCAGTTCCACCTTAAATGCCACTGCAGTTAACCTGGTGATTAAAAATCCAACTAGAGCTTTGGGATTTTTGCAGTTGAGCCAGATTTGATGGATGCCTTCCCTGGTTCAGTTCTGAGGAGAATTTTGTAGACTGAATTCTGTAGACCTGTATGACCGTACGCTTCAGCTACTTCCTTTACACTATGGTCTTTGTCATGTCCAAATGCAGTCACTCCTAGCCAATCATTAACATCTGCTTTGGAGCCATTTTCCATACAGGGAATGAGACATTCACTGCACTGTACCACCTCTTCTCCATCTATGAATCCCATCACTCACACCCCACAGGTATTTATAGCCCCACAATCCTCATGCAGTGCCACCTGCAGAAGTTTGAAGTCACTACCACGTTAAATGAGCAAGGTGACTCATTATTTGTCTGGTGAGCTGAGTTGAAACTTATTACAAGCTTCAGATGTCCATGTACTGTATAATGTAGTATGACTAAGGAATGTGCTAAGTCTAACATACTGTATTATTTAGCCATGTTCATATTCAGCATTATCATAAAGGTCTTGGTTTTGGACGTGTGATCCGAAATGAAGGCCTAGCTGAGATGGTAATAGTTTGCCACTGAGGTACCATAGTGAATTCATTTAAGCCAAATCTTCAGTATTCATGGAGATAACACCATCCTATACAATCCAGGTTCTAGGTAGTATGCGTCGTCCACAGCGCAAGCATATAGAGTATAGTGCACTTTTCGACCAAGGAATAAACTTCATGAACACAAACTTTAGCCTAAAGGTTTAGCCACGTTCCTGTAGTCATGTCAGGTTACCATGTTTCCCAGAGGGCTGTTATCATAATTCACTCCGAAGGGATCAGCGGCCATTCGTCTATTCGTGCTTTCCTGATAAAGAAAAAGTCCATCAGACAGACCTAGCCAATCTTGAGCAAGACTATTGCAAAACTCACGTGAAGAGACTTACTCTCAAATTCTCATTCCACACAGCTGATGGACCACCAAAAAACTAAACCCACCTCAGTTCTGTCCAGCCTGATTTTTGCGCCAGTAGAAGCCGGACTCACCCAGACAAACGCCTGGGAATTTAAGGAAGCTGCATGTACGTGCTTTCCTAAGTTTCATTTCAAAACCTTAATAAATAAATTAGACGCAAACGCAGCGAGAAAATGTCTACAAAAGCTGCCTGTGGTTGGGGATCGGAGTGGTTCTACAACTACTAAAAGAAATCCAGGACAGACGAAGAAACAAAGCAATAGACCTGTTATACTGAATAAACATCAGCAGACCGGCTGACGGGAGGCATACATATTAGCCATCAGTGCTAAATGTATTGTAATTCCAGTATTATTATGATGGGGAACGTTATTAAAGTATTATCACAGCGTTAAAACTCTCCTGCAATTTGCATGTGCTGAGCTTGAGGCTCTTTAAAGTTTGAAGGGGAAAAAGAAACGCTAACTTTGTTGTCTGGCTCTCTCAGATGCACTTTCTGGTGACAGTGATATCAAAATGAATTGCACTTTTAGAGCATACTAATAGTGCATTAGTGAAGTGGAGTAAGGCTTGCGCGGTGCAGGCAGATTAACTTTGGTGCTGCGGGCCTACTCAGCATATTCTTAACGTTTAATCGATTCTAGCACTGCAGACACACTTGTTAACTCATTAGCGGCGATTTAAAAATTCATGATTGTTGGCCGCTACGCTTTCCGACATTTGCTACTTCCAGGAATTACATTAAGCCATTCTGGGAAGATGTATATCACACATCGGGATGCAGGATGGCTTTGTTTAGCTGCCAGAATCCCAAAGATCTCTTTTTTTTACATCATTGTCATTGATAAGGTCATGTGACCGGCCTGTTTTGTACAGCCCCAATGCATCCCTTCATATTTGCATGCAGCGGCGCAAGCATGAGGAGAGCTAAAGACTGAAAGAAAGAAAGGCCTATTACAGCTATGTCATATGGTTATGGATATGATATGGCTATGGTAATGATGTCATTATGGTAATAAAATACGCATATCTTGTAAACTGCTTGCTTGTTGTCTTTACATTACGTACATTTGCAATTTACACTCACTAAGCACCTCACTGGGTACACTAGCCCGGTTTCTACGCTCATTCTGCTCCACTGACCATGTAGGAGCACTTTGTAGTTCCACAGTTACAGACTGTGGTTCATCTGTTTCTCTGTATACTTTGTTACTCTGTTTTTCAGTGGTCAGGACCCCCACAGGACCACCACAGAGCAGGTATTATGTGGGTGGTGGAGCCTTCTCAGCACTGCAGTAACACTGATGTGGTGGTGGTGGGGTGAGTGGATCAGACACAGCAGTGTGTCCACTCACTGTCCACTCTATTAGACACTCCTACCTTGCTGGTCCACCTTGTAGATGGACAGTCAGAGACGATATCTCGTCTGCTGCTGCACAGTGCAGTGATGGTCATGCTCTAGTCCTTCATCAGTGGTCACAGGGCGCTTCCCACATGACGCTGTGGTCTGGTTAGTTTTAATTGGTGGCCTATTGACAGTCTAGCAGTAACACAGAGGTGTCCAGCAGCACTGCTGTGTCTGATCCACTCACACCAGCACAACACACACTCACACACCACCATCATAGAGCACCAATACCTGCTCGGGGCTGGTCCTGTGGGTCTCCTGACCTTTGATGAACAGGCTATCAAAGTACACATAGAAACAGATAAACTATAATCTGTAGAACTATGAACTGCTTCTATATGGTAAGTGGAGTGAACCCATAAGAGCCCTCAGTGACGTATGTGTCACAAGCCATTTAAAAGTCTGTAAAGTTCTTTATACAGCTTTACCCTTCACCTGAACACATGGAGTCCCTGAGTGACCTATACTGAACTTCCTGGATGCATTCACATGACAGTTGGTGAACATATGAGCTTATTTAGAAAATGGTGATGTGCTTGGTTAGTGCAGTTAGAGACAAAACCAGCTCATTTTACAGTCTGGGTTTTATACCTATAAAGTTCCAACCCATTTAAGAGCTCTCATGTTCATATACCCATATTCTATATTACACATACCCATATCTATATTACACATACCCATATTCTATATCACATATACCCATATTCTATATTACATATACTCATATTCTATATTACATATACCCATATTCTATATTACATATACCCATATCTATATTACATATATCCATATTCTATATTACATACACCCATTCTAACACCATGATGGAATACCAGTTATGAAATAGTTGTTATTGTGACATATGCTACCAGTATTATGACCCTATAGTACTTACAGAAGACGTCATGTGACCTCTGTCACAATAAGACTGATCTTTTATGATCTTATAACTGACTCTTCATTATTTTCCCTCTGGGCTCTGGGCTCTTATGGGTTAATAAAGTGGATGGTGAGTGTGGATACAAGGTATGTGTGCCCAATAATGTGCTCAGTGAATGTGTTGGTGTCCATTTGCTGAGTGGCTGGGATTTAAGAACTGTATGTTGTGACTAAATTAAATCTTTACTTTGGATATTATGTATATATACATTTATATATGTATTTAAGGCAACCCAACTGTGGAGTCATTTATTTTCTTTTATTCCTTCATTTATTTATTTATATATTTTTTTAATTCCCTGATTTAAAGACTGCTTTGCCATTCCATCGTACTCTACAATAATTTATTTCTCAGAGGTGGTGATAACATGATAGCATAGACTTGGCCTCCAGGCTAACACTGCCAGCGCATCCTCTCATGCCCAGCAAGCAAGCACACAGTGCCCCAGGCCAGCTCAAGACCGGTGACATGTGTGAACAAGGTGAGAACGAGTCATAAACGACTCAACACATGTATAGTATCATCTATCTATATGGCCAATGGAGTAGGAAAAGGAATGTGTCCACATCGGAATCTTTCACTGTGACAGGAATGAAAACAGGTGGGATTCTTTATGATGAAAAGCAGAGTAATATGAAAGTATCACAACTGACACATCACTCAGCCAACCACACTCCTTTGGTGCTACCAAAAGTGCCGTTTCCTCTGTGAAGTGAAGGAAGCACTCCAGCAGATTTGCTCAGTATAAACCCACATGAGAATGACAGCCGCAGTCAGTTAGTTTCAATTATGAGGCCAAGAGATCTGAAAAGTTGCTCCTGGTACAGTTTAATTTGGACACATGATGGCCTGATCATCTAGAGGGTGGTGTGAGTGATTTATACTGCGTTCCTACAGCTGAAAAAGTTTAGATGATTAGATGTAGTGTCCACTTAGTGCATTTTGATCTGAAACTGATATCCAGGTTGATGCCCACTGTGCATAACCTGAATTAAGATTTGGTATAGGTATAGTCCAGTGTAGGTGATTGGAGTCTCTGTGTTACAACACTTCTTAACTGTAATGCTAGTTTAGCCTTAGCTGCTAGCTCATCTGAAGGAGCTGGTTTTCTTGCTCAAATCTGCTACTTTAACAGACAGGCAGAAAAATGCCCTTGATTTGATTAATTGTCAGGGCAAAAGACTCCGGGTCGACGCTTGCAGAGTTAAAAGTCAAGGCAGAATGTTTATTGAACAGGGAAGTGAACAAACTAAGCAGCAATACAGAGACAGCAACAGGGGTAGGGCTAGAAAACGTAGTAGAGGCAGGCAAAGTCGAAACCAGAAGAGACAATCAGCGGAGGCAATCAAGTTAGGAGGAAAAGGCAAAAGGGTAGTCGACAACAGAAACAGAGATCAAGAACCAGAAAAGAGATAACACACAGAAAGAATGCTCAGGGTTACTAACTAAGTTGGCAAAGCTCTGCAAAAGCTGAAGCGGCGTGGAGAGGTATAAATGGAGGGCGTAAATTAAGTTCAGCTGTCCGCTAAAACTCCGGTGATGGAGAGCAAAGCGGATTGGACGCGGGCGTGGAGTCATCGGGCGTTGCCCTCTGGAAAGTTGAGTCCAGAGAAGCATGGGAGCAGGGAAAACCCGGAAGCGTGACATTAATAATAAACATGATGCCCAATAGGTTATGCAAAAATGGCCATAGTTTAATGCCCCTCCTAAGGTTTTGCATTTTGTTTTTGACTTTTGATTTTTCCACATCATTTTAACCCAGGAGCTGTACAATAATGCCCCAGACCCACTTGTAATGCAATCTCTTTATGTGAACCTACATTCCAGTTTGTCTAAAGGATATTCTGAGATTTGTTTTAATGTTACAGAGTACATGTCAAAAGACTGTAATCTATGTGCTAGTGTATGTGGAAATCTATGACGCTCTGGAGCCATACTTAGCATGACCTCTCCCCTAACACTATAATGTTATAAACACTAATTTGCATTAGCTTCAGCAAAGTCAGTACCCAGTGGTTACATTTCACACTGTGAGCCTCCGCTCCCATTATGTATCGCCAGCCCTCTTCAGACAGCGCCTGCTGTGCTAACTTCAGCTAACCTAATGTCTCTTTCAGGTACATGGTACTTTAAGTAGCCAAGTCTATCAGACCACGGGAGGTAAGCTGGAACAGGCTAAAGGCTAATACTTTTCCATTAGTGTACACTAGCCACCATGAGCACCGCTTTGGTCGCAAGATTGGTAGGGACACAACAAACTACCCGTTGGCCCACTTATCCAAGAACAAACATATCCATACACATATAGCCTCCCTATAATTCCACACTATTATTCATAATCAAGACCTCACCTGAAACCCTGGGGGTGTGCACAGCCATCAGTTGATATTATTGTTCACAGTGGAAAGGCTGGTGGCAATATATTAACATGTCTGAATCAGCTCTCCTCCCTCCGTGCTATTATTTCCAGGTCATGATCTTTCAGATCACCCCTCCCTTTCCGGCAATCGAATACAAGCATGCCTAAGTTAGTCATACTGGAGCTGTGACCCCGACAGAGCACATCAGAATGATGCTAGCTTGATGCTAAAGCTAGCTTTAAACTTAAAGTTGTTTGTAAAGTTGCGCGAGAGAACACACACTGAACCCCAACCAAATAAACCTACGCCCATGCATGCTACATCTTATGTGAACAACAAGGTTGATTCTTGGGTAGATCAAGGCATTCTGGCTCTGGTGGCTCAAATAAGTATGGCTGTATGCATCCAGTACGTACATACAAAGCTGCTAGAGCCATTTTTTTTCCAGATTTGTTCAGATGTAGTGTTAGGAGTCTTGCCCAAGGACTCTCATTGGTGTAGCACAGCATAGTCACCCAGACCAAGATTCGAAGCCCATTCTCCCACATGTGGTGGTGGCTTCCTGGCAGGTAGTGGTGTTATCCACTGAGCTACACCAACCTACGTCAGGGGAAGCATGCTTTCTAGAGCCTTTGTTTTTTAGATGGTAGGAAAAACTGTTGTGCCTAGAACCTGAAACAAGTGCTTAGCTGTCTTGTAGGCTTTATCAATTTTTTTTTTTTTTTCAGATTTGTTCAGGTCACAGTGGTACTTGAAACTTGAGAGTGGCTTTCCTGTGATTGGGTGTGGTTTCAGCACCTTCATTGGCACATACTCAACATTTCAGAGCTGAATACAAAGCTTTTTTTCCACGGTTTTCCAATAGTTTTATGTACGTGGTAATTTTGATTGGTTTAAACATTGCCGGCTGGCTAATATCACATTTTTCATGTGGAGAGACTCTAAACACATTCATTACTGCTTTACATGGACTATAAAAGTTATGAACATCCTGCCCTTTAGAAATGTTGCAGATGACTTTGTTGGATAGTGATACTATGTGCTAACCATGAACAATGTCTTGCCACTCTGCAATTAGCAATACATGCTAAGGACAGTCAATACCATATTGGTTTATCAGTTTATCTCTTTACTGTGTTTTCAGCTGTGTAGATGTAGCGATGCATCTTCCACAGTGCCACAAACCTAGGAGGGTGAGGGTTAGCACGTGCTTCCTCCAAAACATGTGAAGCACCACCAGCACATCTTTACAAACTGCTTACGATTGGACAGATCAGTGCACTTGGACGAGGGCTCCAACTACTAGTCCTGTTATGTCAGCTAGCACTGGCTAACACCACACCAAGTGATAGAGGACCGCCCCTACCCACCCAGAGAGAATGAGGTCAATTATGCTCCATGGATGGCTATGGCTTCACCCAATATCAAACTCAGCCATGGTCTATTCAGAGTAACCTGAAGTTTATTAGCTGGAGTGTCTAACAAGCTGCCGTACAAGCCCCTGACACATTCTCATTAGTAAACGCATTGATTTATATACAGCTTCAGAGCATATTTCACTGCAACTGCAGATTATTACTGCAGGTTATTCTACTTTATTTGCTTAGTCCCCTGTGCACCATGATGTAACATCAGCCTGCCAACTTGCTGTTTGTGTGTTCAAGACATCAGGCAGTTTCACACCCTCCCAAGATCACAAAGTGGAGAATTCTTTACATGTACCCGGTGCTGGTGTTCGGCCTGAGGAGTGATTATCTCGGGAGAATGGGTTCTTAAGCAAGCTGAAAATATTCAGGTCATCTGAGGACTGCATGTCTGGTACTTAGCAATGAAAGCAAATGTGACTGAGAGAAATTAAAGCACCTTGAAGAATTTAAGGGGCTGAAATAGATAGCTGTGGAAAGAAAGAAACCTATTAGCGTGAGGGGAGAACCACTGAAACGAATTCATGGTTTCACTTCACATGTTTTAGGAGATATCAGGACTAGATGTTAACCAGCTGTTTTTCTACAGATGAAACGCAGCATTTGAACAGTACATAGAACCATTAGGTGACAAGCTTGCATGTGGGAACATCCTTAAAGATTGTTTTTCTTTTTTTTTTGGAGTGATGCTATAGAAGAACCTCTTTTGGTTCACCTAGAACTCATGTCTGACAAAGAGATTTGTGAGTCTAAAGAACATTTAAAACTACAAAACCCAGGACTGGAAACTGGATTCAAGGTCCAGATTTGAAGACCTCACATATAAAACTTTACTTAATGTGGAAGTTCTTTCAACATACAAAGGCTCTTTAATTTTCTGAAAAAGGTTCTTCTCACTTACAGCTTACTTGGGAAAATGGTTCTCTATAGAAGAAGAAGAAAATGAAGAAGGAGAAAGTTCTTTAGGGGAGTTGTAATTCAGTGGCATGAGTTACATTTTTAGCTGACGCTCTTATACAGAGTGACTTACAAGGTTAATCATATTACAGGTAGGCCAATGTAGTGTTAGGAGTCTTGCCCAAGGACTCTCATTGGTGTAGCACAGCGTAGTCACCCAGACCAAGATTTGAAGCCCAGTCTCCCACGTGTGGTGGTGGCTTCCTGGCAGATAGTGGTGTTATCCACTGAGCTACACCAACCTACGTCAGGGGAAGCATGCTTTCTAGCGCCTTCGTTTTTTAGAGTGTAGGAAAAACTGTTGTGCCTAGAACCTGAAACAAGTGCTTAGCTGCCTTGTAGGCTTTATCACTTTAGAACGGTTCAAGCTACAGACCGTGGATCTGGCCCTCACTAGCCACAGTGTGATGTCATTAAGCTGTGATATCAGCATGAATGAGTCATCTGACTCAAACAATCACCCAAAATTAGCCTTTAGCTTTTAGTCTTCATACACACATCAGGACACCCAGCAGACGCCCTTATTAACCAGGGTGATTTTGTCTAGCTATGACCATCAGCCAGTAATCCAGCTCCAAATACCACCCAAATCCACTCTGTACCGTTATATTAGCTCTCAGCCTTTAGCCTTCATATGTGAAACAATGGGTTAAAAGAGGTCAAAAGGTCAAAAGATCCATCTATCATAGCACTAAAGCGGACGTCTTCAAATCTAGACTTGATGCCACTCTCCAGTCCTGGATTTTGTAGTCACGGTTCATTAACTAAGGTGTTATTTTAACTAATTGGCCACCTAGTGTCATAATTACCAGTAGTTACATAATCCAAGACTGGAAACTGGATTCAAGGTCCAGATTCGAAGACCCCAGAGAAGAACCACTATTGGTTACCTAAGAACCCATGTCTGACAAAGAGATTTGTGAGTGTGAAGAAGTTTTTGAAGGTCTAAAGCGGACGTCTTCAAATCCGGATCTGATTCCAGTCGCCAGTCCTGGATTTTGTAATCACTGATGGTTAAGTGAATTGTTTATGTAACTGATTGGCCACCTTGTGTCGTAGTTAACAGCAGTTACAAAATCCAGGACTGGAAACAGGATTGAAGGTCCAGATTTAAAGATCTGTGAATCACATTTTTTTTTATTGGTTACTTAACGTGGTGGTTCTTTCGACTTTAAGAAGGTTCTTTTCACTCACATCTCTGTCATAAAAATGGTTCTCTACAAAAAAAAGAAGAAGAACATGAAAGTTCTTTAGGGCAGCTGTACTTCTGTGGCATCATGGGAAGCATGCTTTCTATCACCTTTATAATGCAGTTTATAGTGTAGTAACCTTTTATGCTTAGAACCTGAAACAAGTGCTTAGCTGGCTTTTAGCCTTTATCATGTTAGAACAGTTCAAGCATGATGTCAGCATGAGTGAGTCATCTGGCTCGAATAATCAGCCCAAAGCCCCTAAATTAGCGGACAGCTTCCAGCTTTCATTTATAACAAAGGGTTAAAAACAGCACCATCATCCACACATCAGAACACTCAGCAGACGCACCTCGCCTTATTAACCAGGGTGATTTCATCTAGCTGTCACCACCAGCCAGTAATCCAGCTCCAAATACCACCCAAATCCACTCTGCACCGTTATATAAGCCCTCAGCTTTTAGCCTTCATATTGGAAACAATGGGTTGAGAAAAAGGTCACAAGGTCAGATTATCCACGTATCAGAGCACTAATGCAGATGTCTTCAGATCTGGACTTGATTCCAGTCTCCAGCCCTGGATTTTGTAGTCACGGATCGTTAACTGAAGTGTTAATGTAACTGATTGTCCACCTAGTGTCATAGTTACCAGTAGCTACATAATCCAGGACTGGAAACTGGATTCAAGGTCCAGATTTGAAGACCCCTGGAGGATCTCATATATAAAGTTCTTTACCGATATAAGAGTTCTTCCTATATGTGCCATTTCTTTCAAGTTTCAAAATGTTCTCACTTAAATCTTACTTATAAAAATGGTTCTCTACAGAAGAAGAAGAAGAAGGAGAACAAGAAAGCTTAGAACCTGAAACAAGTGCATAGCTGCCTTCTAGCTATCACAGCTCCAAAACGGTTTAAGCTACAGATATACTTCATATGTCAGAACACTCAGTGGATCTGGCCCCCCTGAGCAAATGTGATATACAGACTGAGTCAGCATGAGCATCACACAAATCCCCCAAATATTAGCTTTCTGTGATTAGTATTTATATAACAAAGGGTTAAAAAAGCACCATCCTATACATATTAGAACACTCAGAAGACCCTGACCTCATTAACCAGAGAGATTTCATCCAGCTGTGACCATCAGCCAATAATCCAGCTCCAAATACCACCCTAAATCCACTAACCACTACCGTTATACAGCGCTCAGCTTTTAGCCTTCATATTAGAAACAAAGGGTTAAAAAAGGTCAAAAAAGATCAGATCACTCATAATAATAAACATGCACCTCAGCTGGAAACTGGATGTAAAGCTTGTCTTGATGAGTGTCAAAGGTTTAACTGTATGAATCCAAGAGGACAGAAACATGGCCGCCTACTAATCATTCATTTTATACTCAATAATAAGCAGTGGGATGAACCACCATCACAATTCCTGTGACACTGGATTTATGAACTATACGCTTACAGAGGTAAAACACAAGAGTTTAAATGTAGCGTCATGAGTGATTCAATTCAGAACCAGCAGACGAACAGAAGAACCAAACCAGAGCGAAAAAAAAAGACACGGGGAAAAAAAGAGAGTATATCCAGGTACAGCCAAATATCAAAACCAAGACAAACCGAGAAGCAGGCAATCAGATCAATAGAGAGGCACCGATCGGTGAACAGGGGTCATACACAGGACACTAGGAAACGCTTGGTAAGCAGCACTAGAATTGAGAATAATTCACTTAGTGATACTGACTTGGGACAGGTATATATACACAGCATAGAATTAGAATTACGGGGAAGCAGAGTGGGGATGCAGTTCCTGATTGGACACAGTATAACCTGTGGTGTTGGCATCATGAAGTAGAGGCTCATGAGTAGTGTAGTCCCCAGATTTGGCAGGGAAAGAGTCCTGATGTATGACAATTCCTGCATTTTCAGCTCACAGACACTCCAGGTATCTGACCTCATGTTTGTTATCCAAATGGGCAAAAATGCACAAATTTAGGAGGTGCTAAACTTTAGTAAATAAACAGTAAATCTGAAGAGAGACATATTTATAATAATACCAATGTTTTAATTACTACTTACATATCTAACAGCCACGATCGTAGCCATCCTGTTAGAGCCAGCACCATTGGCAGTCGGCTGCACAATGCAGGACTAAATGCATTGTTACAACATAACGACGACGGCCTTAACACCCCTAACTCCATGCTAAAACAGATGGCATGTTATGTTAGCAAACATACTGAGAGACGCTACTTCAGTCACATCTACTGCTGCTGTTCCCCTCCTTGCCCACAGAGGTCGCTCTCTCCTGAATTCTAGCCGTGTATTCGCACATGAGTTTAATCAGCAGCCATTTTATATATAAGACTCCATTTTGCTCAACGTCTTTTGTGAAGTCTTGTATTGGCATGTTCTGCAATTCCAAACATTCTATTTATGGTTTCCTTCTCTGGTTGTGATTCTTTGCTTTGGTTTATTGTTTCCTAGTTTTGGATTGTGTTATGATAATATTCTTGTTGGTTTTTGGATGGATTTTCTGGTTTGGACCTGGCTTGTTTTCTTCGACTTTGAGTTTTGCCTAATTTGTTGGGGATCCTTGGATGACAACTTCTGTATGTGTCACTCAGTAAATATTGCCCATACCAGTCTATATACCAGGATATAGTATGTGCAGGGTTTCTGCTGCTGTTGAAATGGAAGGCTGATGGGTCTGAGTGACCATCACTTCTGTCCACCATCCCAAGGCATTATGGCTTATATCCTGGGGGTAATTGCTGAACAATTAGTTTATACTAATGTGACCAATTTCTCCCAGACACCAGGAGTTTGGTCAGCTAATGGCCACTCTGCTGAGCCCTGTATCCTGAGAATGAGTTCCAATTATAGTCATTACCACTGGTTCCTCCATTAAACCTGTAGAGTAATGCTGTTATGTGGCAGAGACTCCAGGATTTGCTCGATCAGGTGTTGAATTTAAGTTTTTTTTGGAGGGGGGTATTTTTTGAAGACTTACAAAGCAGGGACACCTGGAGAGATCTATACTCGAGCGCAGGCATGTCTCCAGGCGAGCGATCATCATTCAGGAAGGATTATTTTCCCCCTGACTGTGCCGAAAGTCTTACATTATCATGACAATAATGACACGGACTGAAAGAGACACAGAAAGCTGCTAATTGTAATGCTGTGACTGCTGAACGCTAGCAGTCAATACAGTGAGCATTATGAATTCGGTCCCCTAAGATTAGGACGACAAGAAGACAACGGCGGCACATTTCTCAACAGACCCTCGCCTCCTTTCAGCAGCTTGACGCTCAGTGCTCAAACTGCCTTCTAAAACATCTGAGGATGTGCAAGTCCCAAAACACAGTTCCATTAAAACCTTTTTTGGCTGCTGACAAGCCACTAGGAAAAAAAGAGGAAAAGTACTTGACATCTGTCTTCATCTGGGACCGGGGAAGATATCAACCTGTCACCCTGTCTTCCCTCGAACGTCTCTTTCAAACGTCTGCGAGATACTGACGGACTATTGTTCAAAACATCATTAACCTAAATTTCCATGCAATAATCAATCAAATTCACTCCCACGCTAGCAACAAGGCGGATGCGGCAACCGTATACCATCTTTCTGGAACTCAGGATGGGTTGAAACAGGTCATAAACTGATGTTCGTTGGGACATATTTCACATTTTCCCAAACTGATATAGTTCCTTGTGCTTGTATGAAGGTCACTATGAAAACCACAACGTTTGATGAAGTCCTGTCCTGATAATGTAGAGTGTCATATATCATCATATTGTGGAGTTAAAGTAGAAAACCCAAGGCTCCTCCTGTGAAAAGTAACTGAGTGTCTCTCAGTATGGCATTGGGCAACCATGTTTGCTAACCCAACATGCCAGATGTCTCGGTATGGAGTTGTAGAGGTTCCTAATGGTGTCCTGTGATAATCCAACCCATGCAGCTTGAATATTCTCACACAGTTCCTGCAGATTTTGCGGTACGGGTGTTGGTGGACTGACACCCGGCCTTAAGGACACGTGTCACATGATCACAAACTGTTCATCTCTGTGCTGACCAGGATGCCTTCACCTGGATTCATTGGTCATCTCCACCAAGACAACAGTGGGACTCGTCACTAAAGATGACCCACTGTCCTTCTGAGTCACTCCATGACAGTCTGGCGCGACACCACTGCAGTCTTTGGCAACACTGACATGGTGTAAGGGGCAGTGGTAATAACGACCTGCATGCATGTAGTCCTGCCTGGTGCAGCCGTCTGCCAATAATGCTGGCAGGATGTCTCATGGATGTCAAACCTACCTATCAAGCTTCATTCCTGCTGCTTGATTTCTTCTGGGTGCAGCTATTTTTGCAACTAGTCTTATAATGATTGTGTGTATTACAGGTGGCTATATGGCTAAAATATGGTATTGTGACATACCAAGAGTATATGTGGCCTATCACGATATTTATCAGTGACTGGTGGAACAACATAACTCCGCCCCCAATTTCCCCCCAAATGTATACTCCCACTGCCACTGAAACCCCTGCCCATCCTTTTACCAACCTAGGCAAAATGTTCTACAAACCTTCCAGCTACATTTACAAGTAAACACACTTGGTCAGACGATAAACTGGTCAGCTCAGTTTGCCATGCCTTCTTTAAGTTGCTCCATTACAGCCACAGTAGCAAGCCATTGGTTTTACAAAGCCCTCTAAAACGTGCACACAAGACTAAAGACATGGTGAACATCTCACAGCCTAGATGGGATTTTGTACTTTTCAAAGAACACAAAAGAGTCAAAAAGATGATTTTCATGAACTCATTTCACTAAAAGAAAAAAAAAAGGATGTTGGAGAAATCTGGCAGTTTAACGCAGCGAGTGAAGCTTTACAGAGTGATTGCCGCTCTGCTTACAAAGCACTGTCAAATCCCGCCAGCCAGGATCACAGTTATTCCAGTCTGTGAAAAGGTCAGGTTTTAATGTCTTGTATGCGCAACTGAAAGTCGAGGTGCCTTTCCTGTGCTTGAAAATATGAGAGAAACGCCTGAGAAGTTAATTTGACATTTGTCAAGGCCCCAGGCCCCCAGCTCCCTCGGTAGGGATGTCTTAGCGCGACCATTTCAGTCTCATTAAGTGCTTCTTATGAGAAATGACTTCCATTGGCCGGGTAAGTGACTCCAGTCATAACATTATGAGTTTGATTAAGAATTGCTGGGTGAACATCACATGGTAATGGAATTCGGGGGGAAAATCGTTCGTAACAAATCGGCCAATACATCATGCAGGCTAGGTTAATTAGATGCTATTATGTAAACTAGCCATGTGCAAAAGAAATCATTACACTTCGGTCAGATGGCCCTCTTTATCTAAATTTCGAGGCCGCTGTTCTTACTTTGTTAAGTTGTCAGTGGAGTCGTCAGCTGTTTCGGGGCTCAAGTTTCTTGCAGGGTTTGTGAAAGTTATCCCAAAGATATCGGAGAGGGTAGCCAGCTCAGGAGTGACTTTGCTCATTGTCTTTCGTACTTTCGGAAAGCTTTTCCCCTAATACACTCATCATCAATATAATAGTTGCACAGGTAGTTGCAGAAGGAATCAACTGACTGGAATGAAATTTGGTGGGTAGGTTTTACATCATAGGAAATGCAAATCTGAATTTCATGCTCGGCTGCACACGTAAGTGAGGACAGGCCTTATCGCTGTACCTGACTGAACCAACAGCCTCGAATGCGTACATTCAGCAAGCAGTGATGCCCTTCATGCGTCATCCTGCAAGTGCCAGCATCATTAGCAGACGGCTACATGACGCAGGACTACAAGCACACAGGCCAGTACGACAACTGTCCTTAGCACCACGTCAACATCACCAAAGTTATATATAGTTATACAGTTAAAAATATAGCCACAAGTGCAGGACACAGGACTACATGCATGCAGACCGTTATGACTTCGTCCCCAAAGACTGCAATGGTGTCATGCTAGACTGTCATGGAGGGGCTCAGAATGGAAACAGGTCATCTTCAATGATGAGTCCTGCTTTTGTCTTGGTGGAGACGATTAACGAATCAGTGTGTGGAGGCACCGTTGTCAGGGCCAAGATGAACGGTCTGTCATGCGTCACATGTCCAGAAGGCCTAGTGACACTCCACCTCCACCCATACCGCACCATCTGCAGGAACTGTGTGAGAATGTCCAAGCTGCATGGGATGGATTATCACAGGACACCATTAGGAACCTCTGCAGCTCCAGGCCGAGATGTCTGGCATGTTGGGCTAGCAAACATGGTGGCCCGACACCATCCTGAGAGACAGACTTCTGTATGTGTAGCTCAATAAATATTGATTATATCAGTCTAAATTCATCATCATTTATGGTTCCTGGTGACCTTTATCTTCCTTCCCAATTGTATTACAATTGGACACTTCCTATTGGGTGCAGCTAGTCTTTAGATGATGGGTGTAATTGGCACTAATTAAAGGTTATGAAATTAATGAGCCTTAAACTCTTCATAAACTGGAAATTTCAATTTCAGTTTAATAAAACTGGGAATTCAGTTGATTTATTATCTCAGAAGCCTCTCTTTAAGGACAAATACAGTAATGACAGAGTGGTTATAGCCTTGTTGACAATGCACCTCATTTGCATCTGCCAAATTGGGTGTCTGTCTGCCTGCCAAGTACAAAGAGCACTCTATCTAGTGCTTGCGTGAATGATATTGGCAAACACACACACAAAAACTGTAGCACCTAACATAGCCACATTAATCCTCGCATGACTTTGGCCATGTCCAATTTAATTCATTCCTATACTGGCCAATTACATTTCTTTGCACTTTTGTCTCCCTCAATAACTAAGAAATCATCCCTTTTCTGCATTTCCAGTTATTTACATTCAATTACTCCCCCCACTTACTGGAAATCCATGTTAATGCCAACACATTGCTGTGGCTCTTTTCACTCTTTGTACTTTATTCAGGCAAGGCACAGGAAGGAAACATACAGTACCAGTCAAAAGTTTAAAGACGGTTACTCATAGATGGTTCTCCTTATGTTTATCTAAATGATGTAAAAGTTAAGACATCAAACTGTAAAATATCACTCATGGAATTATACAGTCCACCTTAAACACCTCCATAATGTAACTTTACAGGAGGATAAAAGAGCTTTTAGGGCAGTACACATATTATTTTAGCATCATCATTGCAATGTGCACACATACAATACTCACACCGGAGGACGCACAACGTTAAGTATGACAAATTGAATGAGTCATGCCATGCTACACCTTCTTTTTTTTGCTGCTAGATACAAAAGAAACACTTGCACGGTTCCTGGACCCTGATTTAGGACTTCTCAGATATATAGAGAAGAGTGGTCACAGCACTCAACTGCTTTTGTGTTTGGTGCACTGAAACCTATTACAGAACATTAAAGCTCAAGAGTGTTTATAAAGTCATTTTAGTTTTTTTGTTTTTTTGGGAATATTGACATTCAAATCATCTGGTGAAAATTCCTATTTTTTATTTTTCATATCGCAATAAATATTTCACAGTCAAAAAGCGGGACTACAGCTTTTTCAGTTGAGCAAATATGTATTAGAGGCGTTACAACAAAAATATTTTATTGTGAGACGTCAAATGTATCTTGTCACAGTCTGAAGAAGAAGTATCTGCAAACTGGTAACTTAGGATTCTTCACTTTCTGTCCAAGTCAAGGTAAAAAGCTGTGTCTGTTGGTCCATTTATCATGAAGGTTCTACACAGTATAAAGGACAGCTGCTGGGCTAGAATGATGCATAGAAGTAAACATTACAGAAAATGGAGATGGATGATTTTCTTTGGAGAGCTGTGATTTGTGGCATATCAGGATATGTATTGTTTCTGACATGTCATCTGTTGAAACTGGCCAGCATAATCCTGTAGGTGTCTTTGTCGGACCTAACTAAGCTCTCCCACTTCTATGACCCAACCTTTAAATTACTACTCAACTAACAATTAAAAGTAAAACATTCAGTATTAAAAGACTCCTGAGGAGCTTTAGTTCAATGCAATATAGAAACGATTCCAACCTATTTTCCTCAGGCTGAGCATCAAGGCATCCACCCGGGCAAATTGCGATCTTGCATTTCAAAGCGGCCAGCTTTTTACTGCCTTGCTGGGTGATAAGAAACCCTCCTCTTTTTTCCCCCAAATTACCTCCATTTCAATTAGCTTAATTTGCTGAATGATTATTTCCCAGTCAAACGTTATTCTTCTAATAAAATCCCACTGATAACGCTCTTATGGTTGATGACCACGAGTGTGGCCGGTTCAGACCAGAATCCCCCAGCAAAGATAACTTCACCTGCAGGGTTCATCACAAAGGGTACACGCAAAGGGCCTTGAGGGACCTGGAATGCCCCCCAAAAAGCCTTTGCATATAGAAGTTCTTCGGCCTGCTGTCGTACCCTTCGAATTGGAGTAACATAGTTTAATTAGTACTTTAACTCTGTCCTCTTTAAGATATGAAAACAATGTCTTTCTCCATACACAGGGCTCAAATGTGCACTAAAATGAAAAAGACTTGTAGTTCCAGGATAAACTAAAACTGAGGGTGAAGAAATAACAGGTTTGACAGTGTGACAAGACATCTTTGTATGGTGCTACGGAGATATCATCTGAAGTTAGCATGCTAATCAGCTAATCCCAGCCCATCCTCTCTAGTAATACCACTTTGCACCTCAAGAGGCAATGGTGAGTCAGTGTAGCATTAAGTTGACTCAGTTCAACATGAGAAGGTGGATAACTAACACCGATGGCATATGCTAACCTCTTATCAATCATGTTGAAGGTCCTGCCCCTGGTCAGATCATTTAAAGCCAATTAGCCAATGAAGGGGAGAGTAATAATGCAACCATGGCTGAAGCTTTTGCACAGCTTCGAGCAATAACCTAGTCCTGCAGCCAACAAAAGAGGAGATATACATCCCATTGGCATTGCTGTCCATCACTGGAGATGGTCTTGGGGAGTGTCATGAACAGATCCACTGTAAAAGCAGTAATTAATGATGATAGTATGAAAACTACTTCCTGTAAATGGTCGTTTAAAATCAGTTGTGTGTTGATGACGTAGAACGGTAGGCAGAGTGAGTGAGTGAAAAGAAAGATGCGAGAGGAAGCACGAGAGAGAAGATATGGCGGAGCATGTCTAGAAGCAGTTACTTGAGTTACTCTGAGAACACGTTCATCATTAAAGAGTGAGGTCCATGATCGAGTTTCATACCCTTCATTCCTTGTTTCAACCACGCTACCCATTTACATTTATGGCATTTAGCTAAAGCTCTTATCCAGAGCGACTTACAAGGTTAATTGTTTACAGGTGGGCCAGTGTAGTGTTAGGAGTCTTGCCCAAGGACTCTTATTGGTGTAGCACAGTGTAGTCACCCACACCGGGATTTGAACCCCAGTCTCCCACATGGTGAACTGGTGGGTAGCGGTGTTATCCCAAGTCTGAGTTGGCGATGGGTAGCGTGGTTGAAACTAGGAAGCGTGAGAGAGAAGATATGGCGGAACATGTCTAGAGGCAGTTATTTGAGTAGCTTGCGAAAGCATTCATCATTAAAGAGTGAAGTCCATGATCGAGTCTCATTCCCTTCATTCCTTGTTTCAACCACGCTACCCATCGCCAACTCAGCCCAAGTCTGAGTCGGGCCAACGACTTACTATCCGCTTTTACACTACCACAGGAGTGAGGAGTCAAGTGCAGGTTTAATAAGATAAAGCTCAAAGTCCAAACAATCCAGGTCCAACACCAGAAAATCAGTCCAAAATGCACCAAACAAGAACGCAGCCAAAACCATGATCCAAATACCAAAAACCAAACCAAAGCAAGAATTAAAAACCAGAGAAGCAGTAAACACAAACAACGGCTCAGAACTGCAAGGAACACCAATAAAAGACTTCACAATGAACAAAGGACAACATGGAACATATAAACACACAAAATGGCCACTGATTACAATCAGGTGAGAACCCAAGGGCTAAAATTCAGGTGAAGGCGACCTCTGTGGGTCGGGAGGGGAAACAGCAGCAGGAGATGTGACAAGGAGTACATGGATGAAATTTAATGCCAAACTTGGAATATTTATTCTAGACTAGCAGATATACAGCTGTTACACTGAGGATAAGGACTTGTGCATTTCCTTGTTTCTTATGACGGGGGGGGAACACAGCTTTCTGGTGATATCCCACCTGGCTAACATTTGGACTAGGAATTCAACAAGTAGTAAAATCTTATGAATAGCTTCTTTAAATCACTGCTAGTTGTTTTATTGCATCATGATATGATGTTCACCGTGGCAACTTAGCCTCACGCACAAAGTCAACTCACTAATGAGGTGCAGTCGGGACGAGCTCCGAATCTCATGTGATCATATTATAAAGAGTCCTTCAGTCAGATCATTTCTTTAATTCTTGTTATTTGGAAGACTGAGAGTCCAAGGCCTGGTGTCTAAATTACACTTCACAGCAGAGAGGCCTGGTGAGAACTGATGATCTTGATTTGTTGAAGGTTAGTCCTTGAATGGTTTCCTTCTGAGTAAATGACACATCTTCATGAATTTAAAATAAGCCTGTCATTGTCTCGTAACACTGATTCCCTAAAAGGAGGAAATAAGACGCTTTGGAGGTGATGTTAGAGAAGAGCCAGGTTTTAAACCATACAAGCGTTGCAGCGGTGAGTCACTTCTGTTAGGGGACAAATAATTGCCTTGGAATTTAAAGGGCTCTGTATTTATCTACATAACACTTTAATAAGCACTGACCAGCATAGCGCATTTTATATATTATGGACTGTATTTTGCTTTCAGATATGGCAACATGTCTAATCACATGGCTAATGATTTTGCATCTACCATATTTACAGCAGTGATTACTATGGCCAGTTTAGAAACCACCCCAGTAGGGTCTGTAGTCTCGGGAGGACAGAGAATATTGTAATCATTCTAACATGAAAAAAAGAAGGAATTCTGTGCACTGTGAGCTTAACCTCCAGAGATCCAGACTTACTTGGTGTGCAATTTTAATTTCTCCAAGCTATTTGTGATTAGTAGAACCTAACAAGTAGAAACTAAACATTGTCTTTGTACAGGAAGTACAATGTCTGCATACAAGGCGGACATTGGTGGTGTAGCTCAGTAGATAACACCAGTGGTGTAGATAACACCACTACCTGCCAGGGAGCCACCACCACATGTGTGAGACTGGGGTTCGAATCCCGGTCTGGGTGACTATGATGTGCTACACCAATAAGAGTCCTTGGGCAAGACTCCTAATACTACATTGGCCTACCTGTAATATGATTCACCTTGTAAGTCGCTCTGGATAAGAGCGTCAGCTAAATGCTATGAATGTAAATGTAAGGCCAAAGGGTCAACGTTTTAAAAAGTATCATGGTGCAGAGAGGCAGAAATGTAATGTCCTCATATGAGGACGCAGGGGTCTCAGGAGGTTAAACTACCGTGAAACAAGTAAAAACAGGTAGGCTGAATCAGTTCATTGAGTTCAACAGTTGCCAGTTCAACTTATGCCAAAACCTGGATTTTTTTTTCCAGCTATTGTTTAAACCTATTGCTTCCCATACCAAGGTGCAAAGGGCAGTAGGTATGGAATTTGGTAGGTGTTTACTGGAGCCCCCTTCAACTAGTGAAAGTAACTTCAGGCTCCTGCAGACGGTGTTGCATGAGAATGTTGGGGCTATAAATACCTACAGGGTGTGTGAAGGTAATTATAGATTAAGAGGTGGTACAGTACAGGGAATGTCTCGTTCCATGTGTGGAAAATGGCTCCAGAGCAGATGTTAATGATTGGCTAAAAGGAGTGACTGTATTTGGGCATGCCAAAGACCATAGTGTGAAGGAAGTAGCTGAATCTGCAGGTGAATTGAAGTGTATGGTCATATGTGTCTACCAGCAGTGGCTAAAATCCCAGTCTACAGGAAACCAGGGAAGCCATCCATGCCAAATCCGATCACAGCTGATATTGGTGTTTATGGAGGTATTACATGCTATTGGGTATGTTTCAGACACAGGTGACTATATCTATATAGAGACGAAATATGTTCAAGCCAAAAAAATAAATAAAATCTTTTTTTTTTTATAAAAAACATAATATAGTAAAATACAACTTAAGAAATGCTGATCAGACCTATCTTAAGAACTGAGTGGGTGTGACTAATGTGCAGCTCGATTGACAGCTCTCTATCCAACATTACTACCTTGCTTTGCCCCTCACACAGAACTAAAATCTTTACCCAGCTTCATGTTGGTAACTGGAAAAAACAACTGACAAATACACAAACAAAGCAAGGTACAAAAGGAATGGAGGATCAGATGTGCAAATGGAACAAACAAACAAATGGGCAGACAAAGATAGGTAGGTGGTCTAGCTTCCTAGCTCTTGGTAATGCAGTGTTATTAGCTTAGCAAGCCTTCCTGGCTTTGAAGCTGTTTTCTGTGGGCGGGGCTAGGAAAATTAGCCTACGGATTGGTAAGGGGAATACTTATGGCAGCGTTACCCAAGATGGAGAGGCGATAAATATGCTAAAATACACTGGACATTCGTTAGAATTGGGGAATATTCATAAGAAGACCCCAGAGGAAAAAAATGTACATAGATTACACTTATTACAAGGAAAAGATTTAGGTTCCCATGGGCTCCAAGAATGTGCCAGACACCCAATGAGTAGAGAAGCAGAATTGTAGCCATCTTGTCAATGCATTTTACCCTATACAGTTACTACATGGAGTTGTGCTGCCGGCAGCTCCCTTAGAAATCCAGCTGTCTCTGAAACTGAAGCATGTGAACACCACTTGACACCGAGTCTAAGGAGGTGGAGAGAGTTTTCGTGTACACTTTCACCAAACTGAACAGCACCACTTCCTATTCCATCAACTACTTTAAGAAACAAGCGTCGAGTATCCCCAAGGCTCCCATCCACTTCACACTTTGTGCCACGGCCACAGGTGGCTGAAGGGTTTGGGCCTGTTTTTGTGCCCTGGTAAATTTTCTGTTGAAAAGTGAAGATGTGTTTTTGAGACACTTGAGACCCTTCTCCCTGCCATATAAAGAGACACACGGAGGGGGAAGGACTGATGAATGGTGATGAGATGCTGCCACAGCTGGGAGATTTGTTGGGACAGCTAGGAGAAGATGAACCGGCGATGGGGTGAAACAGAGGTGCCCTGCCGATAAAAGGCAATAAATGCACAGGAGGCAGGTTGCAAACATCCGATGAAGTTTTCCTGTAGGGACCGCTGGATATTACAGCTCCTGTTTTGCCCTTTTTCCATCATTTTAAAAAGCCCAAAGGATGTCATCTGTATTTCTTCCGCCCCTGTCCCCCACCTTCCATCTCCTCCCTACTGAATCGCAGCTGTCCTTACAGCACACATTTTGATGCATTCCACATATTCGGCCTGTCTAATGACTGACACTTTGTGTCCTGATAAGAACAGCATTTATTTCTTCCTTAAAATACATCTGCCTTGCAATCCATTCAGAAAGAATCTAGGACATTAGAGAGCTACGGAGCACAACTGTCACGTTATGATGGGCATTTACATTCACCCGTCAGTATTTTCAGAAACATCGAGTGTAATAAATGCCTTTTCCACTCACGCGTAAACAGGCAAGCTGTCAAACTAAGAAGCACTTTGAAATCTGCACTTGGCAAATGCTCAACGCTGGATTCAGATGATGGTGCCATCAAGATTAGCATCATTCTTTGTGTAAGTAGATAGTTATTTTCATACCTTGTCCATTTTTATCCCAGGCATTTTGGGGGACAAACACAAATTGTTTTTGGGTAGTACATATGAGAAGTTGGCATACTGCCATTCAGTTCACTCATGACCACTGAAAGGATGCCCCATTGCACACTAATAGAGTGTCTAGTGTTTAGAGTGTAGAGTGTCTAGAGTGTTTAGGCAGTTCTGACCCTAACTGGCCCACATTAACTATTTTCATCTGGCCCACTTGCGGCACAGTTTGTTGGCATTTGGATGGACTGATCTTATTTGCAAGATGTGGGCTACATACACACCAGATTATGGCCACAAGTTGGCAACTCAGGTGTCTCTCTGTCAAAAGTGGACCAGATCTGCTTTGGAACATGTGGGCCACATTAGTTTTTACATATGTGGCCATCTTTTGGCAGCTAGTGGGCAGCTCTGTCGTACCTGTGCTGAAATCAGACAAGCTCTGTTTTGGAACATGTGGTCCATGTGGGTTTTATATATGTGGCCTACTTTTGGCTCACATGCAGTTTGCTAATAGGCAGAACTGCCATCTCTGTGCCAGAACTGAACCAGATCAGTTTTTTGCAAACGTAGGCTATATGAATATTTATATAAGTGGGCCATTTTTGGTACACATGCAGTTTGCCATTAGGCAGCACAGCTGTATCTGTGCCAGATTTGGACAAGTTTGGTTTTAGGACTGGTGGGCCATAGCTTTGTCAAATGTGGCCCACACTTGTCCAAACCTTACCACCGTGGAAAGCATGGAAAATTCATCAGCAACTTTTATGATTGTTTTTGTTTATTGCTTGTTATGTTTGATTTGACATTTTAACTGGAAACCATGCTTTAAACCTTTCACCCATGTTCATGGCAGTCAGCCAGCCATTTACTCTATACCCACTATCCAAAGATAGCAGGAGAAACAAACAACTGTCTACCATCTACCATGATATCAGTCCAGGCCATGTTAATGGCTTGGGTACCTGGTATGCTAGTAGGCTGCCACTGAAACAAGCAGTACCAGTACATGGTGGAGCAATTGCAAGAACATCATGTTCTTTAGTAATTATGATTGCTTAGGTGATAAGCTTGTGGCCTAGCTGTATAAAGAGTCTATACAGCTTGCTACATTTGAATACTGTGATGTGAGTTGATGGTCCTTAGTGCTAATTATACCATGAAATCATTACTAAGATGTGACTTCTTTCTGATATGTTCATTTCTTTTTTGTTTTTTTTCCTGTCCCATCAGATAAAGTGGAACACATACACTCATCATCAAACGAATAGCTGCACCCAGTGGAAATCAACCAATAGGAATGAAACTTGGTGTGTAGCTTTGACATTGCGAGACACGTGAATGATTCAAGTTTCAGCTGTGCATGTGATGTAAGCAAGGACAGGCCTGATCGCTGTACCTGACTGACCCAACAGCCATGATTGCGGACATTCAGAGAGCATTGGTGTCCTTCGTGTTATGCCAGACTGTCATGGTGTGACTCAAAATGACAGTGACTCAATGAATCTGTGTGTGGAGGCATCGTGGTCGGCACCAAGATGAAGTTTGTTTGTTGTAACCTGTCACATGTTCAGAAGGCCTGGTGTCACTCCACCTCCACCTCCATCGCACAATCTGCAGGAAGTGTGTAGGAATATTCAAGCTGCATGGGATGGATTATCACAGGACACTATTAGGAACCTCTACAGCTCCATGCTAAGACACATTCATGTTGCGCTAGCAAACATGGCGGCCCAATGCTATATTGAAAGATGCTACTTCTGTATGTGTAGCTCAATAAATATTGCCCATATTAGTCTTATTAATTTATTGTTCCTGGTAACCTTTATCTTCCTTCCCTCCAAATAATTTCTTCAATAAAGAGTTCATTTGACACCTTTATACTGTATGGTAAAAAAATATATAATATTATTATTATTATTATTATTATTATTATTATTATTATTATTATTATTATTATCATTATTATTATTATTTGTCAATTACATCAACGTCTGTTGCTTATAATGAGAAAGATCTAAATATGTCTTTGAATAAGCTCCCAAAAGCAGCATCTCTATATTTTTTAAGCCACTTATTAATGTCCACTTATTAAAGATGAGATGGATGCCACTATAAATGAGTAACATCTGCTACCTCAGAAATTCCACAATTAGTAGGTCTAAATCCCACTTGCATGTTCTGTTTTGGCTACCCCCTCCAGTGAGAGGGACAACAAAGTTAGCACAGTGACTCCCTGTGAAATGTGCACAGGCTGCTCTTAATCATGAGTCTGCAGTATAATTAGTGGTGGAGATCATCACTTTAGGTGGAGGAGCATGCACACAAAGCAGTAATTAACGGTTGGATAAGATGTGCAGGAGTACTGGACTATTTTTAGATGAATCAAAAACTGAATTGTTCTTGATTTCTGTTAGTTTTAGTGTAGAATTATTAGTGAGTTTGAATGAAACATATGAGATATGAATATGATGAAACATTGTATAGGCGTGGCTAATTAGCAGCTTGATTGACAGCTCTCTGCCCAACACTCCGAGCCTGTCTGTGCCTCATACAGAACTAACGCGATTATTCAGCTTTTATTACACTAACTAGACAGGAAAAGACATGGATGTAGAGATGTGCAGACAGATGAATAGATGAAGCAACACGTGAAGGTACTGACAAACAGGTATACATACAGACAGAAAAGTAAACAAGGGTGGACAAACAAACAGATGGATGAAACAATGCATGACAAGAAACAAACGAAGGTATGAATGGATGAAAGAACAATGTTGGTGTGTGGATTATAGAATATGTAGATGAAGAAACAGCGTTGGTGTGTGAATAAAGGAATGAATGGATGAAACGATGAAATGACAATGTTGGTGTACGGATAAAGGAATGAACAAATAAAGGTTCAGCGTTGGTGTATGTATAAAGGAATTAACGGATGAAGGTACAATGTTGGTGTAGGGATATGAGAATAAATAGATAAAAAGAAACAATGCTGGTGTATGGATAAGTGAATAAACAGATGAAGGAACAATGTTGGTGTAGGGATTGGAGAATGAATGGATGAAGAAACTGTTGGTGTATGGATAAAGGAATGATCGGAGGAAGGACAATGTTGGTGTAGGGGTGAGAGAAAGAATGCATGAAGGAAGAATGTTAGAGTAGGGGTAAGAGAATGAACAGATGGAGGAACAATGTTGGTGTGGGGGTAAGAGAATGAACGGATGGAGGAACCATGTTGGTGTAGGGATATGAGAATGAATGGCTAAAGAAACAATTTGGTGTAGGTGTATGAGAATGAATGGATGGAGGAACAATGTTGGTGTAGGAGTAAGAGAATTAACAGATGAAGGAAGAGTGTTGGTGTAGGGATATGACAATGAATGGATGGAGGAACAATGTTAGAGTAGGGGTAAGAGAATGAATGGATGAAGGAACAATGTTGGTGTAGGGATATGAGAATGAATGCATGAAGGAACAATGTTGGTGTAGGGATATGTGAATGAACGGATGGAGGAACAATAGTGTAGGAATATGTGAATGAACGGATGGAGGAACAATGCTGGTGTAGGGATATGAGAATGAACGGATGGAGGAACAATGTTGGTGTAGGGATATGAGAATGAACGGATGGAGGAACAATGCTGGTGTAGGGATATGAGAATGAACGGATGGAGGAACAATGTTGGTGTAGGGATATGTGAATGAACGGATGGAGGAACAATGCTGGGGTAGGGATATGAGAATGAATGCATGAAGGAACAATGTTAGAGTAGGGGTAAGAGAATGAATGGATGAAGGAACAATGCTGGTGTAGGGATATGAGAATGAACGGATGGAGGAACAATGTTGGTGTAGGGATATGAGAATGAACGGATGGAGGAACAATGTTGGTGTAGGGATATGTGAATGAACGGATGGAGGAACAATGCTGGTGTAGGGATATGAGAATGAACGGATGGAGGAACAATGTTGGTGTAGGGATATGTGAATGAACGGATGGAGGAACAATGCTGGGGTAGGGATATGAGAATGAATGCATGAAGGAACAATGTTAGAGTAGGGGTAAGAGAATGAATGGATGAAGGAACAATGCTGGTGTAGGGATATGAGAATGAATGCATGAAGGAACAATGTTGGTGTAGGGATATGTGAGTGAACGGATGGAGGAACAATGTTGGTGTAGGAGTAAGAGAATGAACGGATGGAGGAACAATGTTGGTGTAGGGATATGAGAATGAATGCATGAAGGAACAATGTTGGTGTAGGGATATGTGAATGAACGGATGGAGGAACAATGTTGGTGTAGGGATATGTGAATGAACGGATGGAGGAACAATGCTGGGGTAGGACTAAGAGAATGAACAGATGAAGGAACAATGCTGGTGTAGGACTAAGAGAATGAACAGATGAAGGAACAATGCTGGTGTATGGATTAATGAATACACAGGCAACAACAGCTGCAGACAGGTGGTCTGGCTTGCCAGCTCTTGGTTATGCTTTAGCTTAGCTAAGTTTCTCTGATAGAGAAACTGTTTTGTGTGGGCGGGGTAAGAGATACCAGCCTTGCGATTGGCCATGTGAATGCTTATGGAAACATTACCCAAGATTAGGACCGCCCAGCTAATGTAGAGAAACATGGGGAAATGTATCAGCCTTTTATTGGTCAGTGGATTTTATTCAGAGGGTTGCTTAACACATGTGTACTGTTTACCTGCAGGAACAATATTAACCTCATTAGGAAGAAAACACAGATGTAGGTCTCCTGCGTCTGTAATGGTACCTTTAATTGGTATTTGTTTAATTTATGACTGTATGTACATTTACCACTTTACTGAAGGGGACACAGAAATGAGTAGAGAGCAATGCAATTAGCAATTGTAAGTAGTCATGTTTTAATCTGTGCTTTACTTGGAAGTACAATTAAAGTAGTAATGGTTATGTAATAAGCCAGGAATAATTAATAGCCAACATGTAAATGCAGCTCCAAAGGCAGTGAGGCAGCTGAGTGTGTGGTAGTGAAGGAAAGCAGCCAGTACAGCTCAAGGACAGTGCACAGTGTGGGAAAAATGTGATGAGTCCTCCACTGACTTCTTCATATGAATCAACAGACTTATCAGGTCATTCCCCGTGTAATAAGCAGCACTTAGTAAACCTTAAACCATAGACCAAGCCTGGAAGTGGCCATCTGGACATATCACTCACTTATCTCCCAGACTGCTTTATCCTTTTGGGTCATGTGAGGAGCGCTGGAGCCTATCCCAGCTTTCAGTGGCCAGAAGGCTGAAAACCCCATAGACAGTCTGCCAGTCAATCACATGGGAGACATACAGACACACATATTCACTGGGGTTCAATTTAGCATCTCCAATTAACCTTACTTTCTGTTGGAGGAAACCGGAGAACCCGGAAGAAAACCCATACGGACACAGGGACTCTTCACACAGAAAGGACCCCAGTTGGGGTGTTTGGGGTCCTTTCTATGTGAAGAGTCCCCTTGTCCGTGTGGGTTTTCTTCTGGGTACTCATTGTTCCTTCATCCGATCATTCCTTTATCTGTACACCAACATTGTCATTTCATTCATTCATTTTTTTATTCATACACCAACACTGTTTCCTCATCTGCGTATTCTCTAATCCATACACCAACACATAGAGGTCAGACGTATCCACGGTGCTTGGGGACATTAAGGTGACTTGCTCAAGGGCTCTTCGGTAGGTTCAGGAAACCCTCTGGTCACAAGACTGGACCCCTAAACTCCAGTCCACAGCTGCTCACTGTGAACTGTAACATAGTGCTCACACAGCTGCATCTACCCATATAACAAAAAAGGGGAAAAAGTACCACTACCCACCAGGGAGCTACCACACCATTTGGGAAATTCGATTCCCGGTCTTGGGTGACTATGCTGTGCTACACCAATAAGAGTCCCTGGGCAAGACTCCTAACACTACATAGGCCCACCTGTAATATGAATACTTTTGTAAATCGCTCTGGATAACGAAATGCCATTAATGTAAAAAAAAAATGTAAATGTATTGTAGAGTATTTCTCCAGAACACGCACCATGCAGAATTCAAATTCAGCACGCTTGATGAATCGATTCAAAAATAATTAATGAAATATTACAAATAGGTATTTGTCACAAGGACTTCTTTAAAGGCCTAGAAGGCCATGATAGGTTTGCGATACCCTATCTACAATCATCTGTTTTATTATAATCATTAGAACAAAACAAGTATTACTAAAGGGAAGTTTCAGCAAAGCCATGTTCATATTAAAAACACCATATTCATACAACATGAAATCATGTTAATGAATAATCTTGATGTCTCTAAGGTACGTTTCTAAAGCCAAAGCCCTGCTCTGGTTAGATCTGATAGTTGGTGCATTTCAGACTTTGACCGGCTGCAAAGCAATGACCAAACAAAAAAAGGTCAATTAATTTCAGCCTGTATAATCGATCAGCTTGGGGGTGGGAGGGGTGAGCTCTGGGTGGAGGTTCGACTTGAGAATGTATGATATTTTTTTATTCTTTGTTGTTGAATTACTCTGAGAAATAAAAAAAAATTACATCTGTTATGACAGCTACCAATAATGTAAACGTGACCCTGCTACCCCAAGTGCATTAGCAATATACAGATTATTAGCATTATACAGACAAAGTCCCGCCCACCCACCAGTTTGTATATTACCAATATAAGACCACCGTACCACTTTGAGTACCCTACCACATGCACAAAGACCAGCCAACAGGCCTGGAACAACAACAGCAGCCCCTTATAGTAAGGAAGAAACCTCGACAGGAACCGGGGGGAGCCCATCCTCCTCATGTCGATCCCGGTTGAAGAGAGAAAGACAGAGTTTGGTAAAAGGAGTTTGGAACATCAATTAGATGCATTCTGATTAAGCCAGGAGGCAGCAATTGCAAGAGTAGCGCCAACTCAGGTTTGCTGTTTAAGTGCGAGACCCCACAGGTATTCATAGCCCCAGCATCCTCATGCAACGCCATCTGCAGGTGCCTGAAGTTATTACCAGTTTCCTGTATACTGGGATTTTAGCCACTGCTGGTAGACCCGTATGACCATACGCGTCCATACACCTGCAGATTCAGCTACTTCCTTCACACTGTGGTCTTTGGCCACACCCACATACAGTCACTTCTTTTAGCCAATCATTAACATCTGCTGTGGAGCCATTTTCCACACATGGAACGAGACATTCACTACACTGTATCACCTCTTCTCAATCTATCAATCCCGTCACTCACACCCCACAGGTATTTATAGCCCCATCATCCTAGTGCAGATCCACCTGCATGAGCTTGAAGTTACTACCACCTTAAACACGCAATGGAACTATTTTTTTTTGTCCGGTGAGCTTATTACTACTGTATATTAGATATAGCCCTGACAAGCGAGCAGTAAAGCAACCAATCAAATAACTCATTTAACAAAACACTTAGGAATAAAGATGTTAAGAACAATACACAGGCGTTAGACCAACCCAAGCTGCTGCAGTAATCAGAGACAATACAATGAAACAGAATTCCCACCTGTGTGAAGTTTGTTCTGTGCTTCCTGTTTGTGTCCGACTCTTACAGATCAGCCTCTGCATCATATTCAATATCATGATAGAAGGCTTGAATCTAGACTGCAATGCTTTTAGTCCAGCAGAGTCAGATGCCCTTTTGAGTTCATCAGCCTTATCACTTCCAATATCATCCTGAGTGGCTAGGATACCACATACTGAATATGTCTGCTGCTGTGACAAAACATCTTCTGAGCTTGGACAGCAGATACTGATGCCATGAGAGATTCACTCCATGGGGCTCATCACTTTACAAAGCTAGCTGGCTGCTTGCTTCGGTCATGATGTTAATGCTAGCACTAATATTAGCACGGTGCTTGTGCTGCTCTTGGCAGCATCTGAGTAGTTGTATCTACAGGGTTGGACAATGAAACTGAAACACCTGGTTTTAGACCACAATCATTTATTAGTATGGTGTAGGGCCTCCTTTTGCGGCCAATACAGCGTCAGTTGGTCTTGGGAATGACATATACTGCGTCCTGCACAGTGGTCAGAGGGAGTTTAAGCCATTCTTCTTGCATAGTTGATAGTGCCAGGTCACTACGTGATGCTGGTGGAGGTTCGTCCTTCTTGGTGGTATGCTGACATTACCCTGGATACCGTGGCTCTTGATACATCACAAAGACTTGCTGTCTTGGTCACAGATGCACCAGCAAGATGTGCACCAACAATCTGTCCTCTTTTGAATTCTGGTATGTCACCCATAATGTTGTGTGCATTGCAGTATTTTGAGCAGAACTGTGCTCTTACCTGCTAACTGAACCTTCACACTCTGCTCTTACTGGTGCAATGTGCAATTAATGAAGATTGGCCACCAGGCTGGTCCAATTTAGCCATGAGACCTCCCACACTAAAATGACAGGTGTTTCAGTTTCATTGTCCAACACCTGTATATGGGAGGTACGCATCTTTGGTCTGTGTGGAAATGACCAGATGCTGTTTTACAAACCCATATAGATCCTATAATGTGGTTCTTGAATTAAACGAACTATTTTCACTTTTTTGGCAAGCTCATGAATAGTCTAATGAGCTCTGCTCTGGTAGGCTGGTTTACAGCAACATGACGAAACGGTCTGTGTAATAACCAGGTATTTAATAAACTGTGCCAGCTCCTTACAGGCTGCTGTTGGAGGTGTGATGCTAATAAAGGTGGAACTGCACCTTTCATCAGTCTCATTTGAGTTATCAACTTTGAACTATAGTTCTCCAGGATCTTCTTAAAGATGTTGGAGCTAAAGTTGGCCTTCTATTCGCCAGTTTTTTGGTGAATTTTCTGTTCCACCTTAAATGTTGAAAGTTGTAGGACCTGTAAAAGCTGTGGCATTTAAGGTGGAACAGAACATTTGATTAAGAAGCTGCCATTTCAGCCTCGTTTGAAGGTATACATCGACGATACATGTAGACAATCTGGTTCCTTGGAATGAGTATAAAAAGTGCTAACATCAGCTGCATATATATCACCATATAGTCCGGCATTGGTGTTGCAGCGTTGTTGTTGTTGTTGTATGTAAATTTTGGGGAGTGTAAATATAAATGAATCAAAACTGTTACATCACAGTTTACGATTCTGAAATCGGCCTATTTTACTGTCGTCTTTTGTAAATGCCGAATTGGTGTTTGAAGGAGGAACAACAGTGTTTGAGGTTCATGGTATGTATATGGCTGCTGTCCAAAGAAAAACAGGTATCTCCAAAACAGCAGCTTTACAGGAGAGGCTTAATTTGAATAAGTCAATGGAACCAGACATCATTCGAAGCAGTTTTGGCCCATTTCTGTTGATCCCTTCTTCGTGAAATTTCAACACCATGTAAAGAGCAGCTCATGTGATCAAAAAAAGGCATAAAAATAAAAATCAACAAAAATGGAGATACATGTTTTTCTTTGGACAGTGACAATATGTTTTATGTACTGAACTCTGCTTATTCAGCCATGACAATGTACATCCTTTCTGTCCAAAGACACAAAATACATTATTGTTGATTTTTACTTTTAGGCATTATTTGAACTCAGCTGCTGCCCTTTACATTTTCATGAAGAATAGACCAACAGATGTGGCTCCAAACCGCTTGGATAAACATCTGGTTCCATTGACTTCCATTCAAAATAAATAAGGTTTTTGCCCTCTCCTGTAAAGTTACCATATTATAGAGATACTTGTTTTTCTTTGGACAGCGACAAAATATACTTTCCCAGTTTATGTCACTTTTAATGCTAGGAAATGAATTAATAATCATATGCTAAATAAAAAACTCACTCTATTTATATATCTATTAAGTTGTTCACCATTTATCACTTAGTTATTAATAACTGAGTATATAATTAATGAATGACCTTGGTTTGTTTTTATTCGTAGCGGCTTATTACATGGATAACTGCTGCTTATTAAACTGATAATGACTGGATATATGATATACTGATAATTAAACCTATGCTTATTAGTTCTTTAATAGTCTAATACGCATGATTCAAGCCACAGTTATTAATACCAGGTGCTGAGGAATAACGGTTACTGAATAAACAGGTAACTAATATTTAAAAAACAAGAACTGCATGACTTATTAATGGATTAACCTTACATTTGTGAGCCTTGATGTAAAGAGTTACTGGTAAACAACCACACACTCTGATGTTCACTGGGCTGCCATGTCAAGTGATGTATATACCTATTCTTCTCCTCACTGTCTCCCTCTCTCTCCCTCTCTCTCCCCCACTGCCTTCCCCAGATGACTGATAACTCAATTTTATCTTGTATCTTAAGTGATGGACACATCCAATGTTAATGCCTTTCTGAATGTCCAGACATTTGGCCTAGCCGAGCCCCGCTGTGTCATGTCTTATTAATATCCCCTACTCAGCCGCGCCCCTTGTACACAGATTAGAAGGTAATTAACCTTTAAAGTAGGATGCTGGACTGACATTAACTATTTACAGCACAGTGGAGCATGGTGCCCCTGTCTGCTCCTCATTCTTCCCTCTCTTCTACCTCTGCTAGGCTGTCTGTCTCCATGTCTTTACGCCTCCACTTTCCTGAAGGTGGATTGTACACATCTGCTAACAGGTACACATGTAGAGAAAATGATGAGAGACAAAACAACAAGAGGAAAAAAAATTAAAAAGGGGCACAGCAATCTGTTCCATCGTTCATTAACATTAATAAAACATGAGTGCTGTTTTTTTTAAATGCATTGCTGTTTTAATACATTAGTAATGTAAATAAGTTACTTATTATTATGAATAATAATTAGGAATAATTCACTCATCATCACATAAATCAGTTGCGCCCAGAAGGAAGTGTGGGATTGCAGTGCTGTTGGGAAGGAAGATAAAGGTTACCAGGAACAATAAATGATGATACATCTAGACTGATATGTTTAATATTTATTGAGCTACACATACAGAAGTAGTGTCTCTTGGTATGGAGTTGGGCTGCCGTGTTTGCTAATGCAACACGCCAGACGTCTTGGTATGGAGTTGCAGAGGTTCCTAATGGTGTCCTGTGATAATCCATCCCATGCAGCTTGTGTCACCAGGCCTTCTGGACGTGTGACACACAACAACAAACTGTTTATCTTGGTGCTGAGCACGGTTCCTCCACACACATGGATTCGTTGGTCGTCTCCACCAAGACAAAAGCGGGACTGGAAGATTGCCTGCTGCCAGTCGGACTCTATGACAGTCCGGCACATCACTATTGCAGTCTTCAGTGATGCTGACATGGTATTCTGTGCAGTCGTCTTAACGTTCCGTGTGGATGTAGTACTAGGGTCAGTCAGGTACAGTGATAAGGCCCTAACCTAGTTAGTCCTTCAGTTTGTTTAGAAATTGGAAATCCAGTTTGAATTGTGGTTGGCAATGTCCACGGGCATCAGAACCAGTTAGATGGGGTTGCGGATGAGGGATGCAACCTTTCCATTATTTAAATAGACAATAAGTGCGCCCACTTTTGCAGCACCCCCGAAACCCCACCCCACACGGCAATTATAACTTAAGTAATATCAAAAATTTGAATTAAAATCTGTAATGGAATAAAATACATTATTCATGTCGCAAATGCATGTCATGCGGAATGTACAGCGCATGTTGCAAATGCATTTAGCATTGATTAATATGACGACTGGTGATGTGTTCCTTGTTGAAGTTGGATTCCTTTGAAATTTGGAAAGAGTCTCCTTGCCTGAGAGATGACAGGCCAGAATGTGAAACAAGGACGGAGGGATGTAAAAAAAAAAAAATCTATATTTGATGAATGTTGTTTATTGCTAGATGTTTTTGTTTGGAGGGAATAACTTATTGTGTCTTGAACGAGGCAATATTAGCTGCAGGTGAGCAGCTTGTTAAGCTTGATAGCTCTCTTCTGAGTGTTCTCTGATTGAGTTTAAAATAAAAATCATAAAAAAAGTGATAATAAAGATCAGTGTATAATGTGTAGGCATTGCCCTTGGTTACTAATTAGCCAAGATACGTTTTTAAAGAATGCAGCAGAATAAACATAACCTAAGAAAAAAACATAAACATAAAGGAACTTACCGAGAATCAGGAACATCAACAAATGCATAGAAGAATAATTTGAAGAAGGATACGTTAATTTTAATATCAGTTATGTTATTTTTGTCATTGCTGCTGAATTGCCCACACCCCCCACCAATTCGTACCATCTTCAAAAAGATGTCTCCTCACAGTTTTTTTAGTGAAGGGAAATGTTCAGCATTGGAAGGCTTAACCCTTATACAACACTAACAGAACATTGTGCATGCATAAATAGCTGTGTGTATGGTAAGTATTGTAGCTGTCCAATGACAAACGTGTATGTCCATTTTTGTGCATCATTTGACCACTGCAGCTGCCGTTTGCACCATGTGCCGATTTTCATGATGAATGAACCAACAGAAATGTCCCAGAATTACTTGGTAAATAGTCTGGTTCCATTGACTTACATTAAAGTTGAAGTAGGGTTTTGCCGCCTCCTGTAAAGTTGCAATTTTGGAGGTACTTGTGTTTTTTGGACATTGTTATGATGTATAAGGTTCTATATTATACAACATATCATTTGTAAAGGTTCTATAGATGATAACAAGAGCAGAACCTTTTGTGGTGCTATATAGATCAATTTTCAAGTACGTTTTATATACCGTAGATGTCACATCTCTGTCTGTCTGTCTGTCTGTCTGTCTATCTGTCTGTCTGGTCATGTCCACATGTCTCACAACGCCCCCTCTGGTTACTCCATGTCATAGCACTCCTAGCAGTCCTGCTCCACCCTGGCTCCAGTTCTAAGCTGTTTTTTCCCTGTGTTAGTCCTGAGCTGTTGTCCTTTTTGTTTTCCCTGTGTAAATCTTAGTTGTGTTTACTTTCAGTTCTTGTTCTCTTTGTTTTGTTTTTGTAGGGGGTTTGTTTTTGGGGGTGTCTTGAGTATCCTGTGTTTTGACCCGTCTCGGACCCACTGTGCCTTGTTGTTTCTTTGCTGGTTGTCTTTCAATTTCATGGACATGTCTATTAGTAATACCTGTACTGTGTTTTGATCCCGAACCCCGTCTCCCGGAGTCAGGTAATTCTGCACCACACCAAATATAAAACTGTGCACTGTAGAACATATTTCCTGCTATCACCAATACGATTACAGAAGGACCAGTATATGTTATATTTACCGCACCTTTAGCTGACGCTCTGAGGGAACCATCAGTTGCATAATATACATGGTTTGACGTAATGTCACATGTAGTAACCCAACAGTGTAGTGTTGTCAGTGTCTTTATAATGACTCTTATTGGTGTAGGTACCTCACACCATAGTCACCCATTTATTCAGTATCATTTTATGGGGACATCGAACCCCAGTGTTCGGGGTGGGGTGACTTCTGAGTTTCATGATCAGTTGTTATTCTTTGCAAACATTTACCTGCAACTACGACACTGGACAGTATTATCCTTACAGATCTAATAAGCACGGTATATCTAAGTCGCTCTGGAGAACAGCGTCTCCATAAATGCCAAATGAAGGATTAAAGGAACAAGGGTTTGAAACACAATGCAAAGAACCATTTAAGCATGCAAATAGTTCTTTAAGTGTTCATGGTTCTATATACAGCCATTTCCTTTACTAAAGACTTCTTGAGGAACCATCTTTTTAATAGTGTACGCCTTTAATAATATTTTATTCATTTATTGAAATCAACAGTAATACACAAGTTCTTCGATTTCTCTTAGTAACCCAACACAAGGGTAATAACAATTTTCTCCAGAGTCCACACACATAGTCTAGAATCATCTCTCCCCCCCTCTGTGTATAGGGAGCCGTGATTATTTGCCCTTCACACCCTGCGACTGCTCCAGCGACCATTATCATTATCATTTTTATGATATTTGTAATGTTCACGTACATCACACTGACACTCGAATTACATGTACACCATGTAAACCTCATTGAGGCGTGTTTCAGCTCATGTTTCAATCCGCAACAGGGCCAATCATGCGCCGTGCTCCTCATCTGCACACCAGCGTCTCCTCATTTATGCGCACACATGCTTCCCTGCACTGTGTGAAGGAGTTCATATAGGTCCTTCAGCCCACAACACAACCAGCTCTAAGAACCAGCTCTGTATGTCTAAGAGATTTCATCATGCTTGGTTCAAAGACCCAGGTCTAGGGCAGCCTAGGGTTTCATAGCAGTTACCGGTGCAGACAATAAGACCAAAGTGAAGGGATACTAATGGAGGAGAGATCAGGGAAGGGAGGGGTACAGAAACACAGAGAGACACTGGAGAAGAAGTAGTAGGAGCGACTGTGAATGATGTGTTCATTGCTGAATTAATCTTTTGGGTGAACAAACTAAACCAATTCACTTCCTGAGTGATTCATTCTGCACAATAACTCAGATAAGCTCTAGCCAATGTGATGATGTAAGCAGTAAAGCTGAGCTACAGGTGATGTAGGCAATAACAATGAGCTCCTGCAACTTTGGTTTAAATGAACTACCTGCTAGACAGTTCCAATAAATGCTCCACTGGAATGAGCTTTGAAAGATTTTGGGAATGCTGCATACTGGAGACAAAGCCTCTGATTGATGGGCAGTTCAGGAGCACAGCTTCTGATTGGTCGCCAAGTCACTAACCCAGCCTCTGATTACTGGATGAGTCAGGAACACAGCTTTTGATTGGTTGACAAGTCAGGAACATAGCCTCTGATTGATAGACGAGTCAGGAACACAGCTTGCAATTGGTTGACAAGACACTAACCCAGGCTCTGATTGGTTGACAGGTCAGGAACTCAGCTAATGATTGGTGGACATGTCACTAACCCAGTCTTTGGTTGGTGGACGAATCAGGAACACAGCCTCTGATTGATGAATGAGTCAAGAATACAGCTTCTGATTGGTTGACAAGTTAGGAACAATGCCTCTGATTGATGGACGAGTCAGTAACAGAGCTTCTGGTTGATTGATAAGTGGTTGATAAGTCACTAATCCACCCTTTTGGTGTATGAGTCTTTTTAAAAAAAGACAGAAAAATTTTTTGTCATTATTTCAACATAAGATGACCTGTCTGCGAATCTTGTCATTCACGTGGAGGGTAGTGTTCCCAGTTAGATTAAAGACAGTAGCCAAATAAAACAAATGGTTGAAGCTCTCGGCAAGAAAGCATGTTTGGCAGCAAACAAAAGAAGAAATGTAAATAAAAGGGAAAACAAGACTTAACATTGGTGCTGCTTTCCATTTGTCAGGAAAAAGCCTCGGAAAAAGGATCGACGTTTGCAGAGTTTAAAAAACAAAGCAGATTTATTATAAAAACACCGACTAAGCAACAATGACAAACCAGATAAAGAGGACGGAAGAAAGCGTAGTCAGGGACAGGCACAGAACGGACATCGGAGAAAGCAGTCAGCGAAGGCAACCAAGTTTAAAGGGAAAAGCCAAAGAAGGGTAGATAGTCCAGAGCAGAGTTCAAAGACCAGATAACAGACATAAACCGATATAGGGGATTAGAAGAAACAAACGAGAGTCAGAACCAGAATAACCATAAACAAAGAGAACGCTCAGATTTGCTATTAGATAGGCAAAGCTTTATCTGAAAACCCGGACTTACAAACACATTCGAGTCAGCTGACTAGAACTCAGGTGATCGCAAACAAATTGGCACGTCTGCATGCGAGCACGTGGAGCTGACGCCATCAAGCGAAGTGGAGTTCGGGAGAGCGGGAGGAGCAGGAAAGCCCGGAAGCGTGACACCATTACTGTCGAGTAAAGGGATGAAGATGCTAAACAATGGTACTTCCAGACTCATAAGGAGTGAAGTGGGAGGAGGAGGGACTATGGTTTCCTTGTTTCTTATGATAGGTAGGGCACCACATCTTTCTAGTGATGACCTGTCCCCTTTTTCAAATCATGTCGCCACTTGACGTAACATATAACTTGCATTAAGGACTTGCATTGGATAGGGTTTTTTGATATGTCACCTAATCAATAGTTGCGTAACTATATTTTCAACCTTCCAGAACTTTTTAGGCAGCCTCTTTCCAGTTTTCATCCATGAGCCATTCTGTACTCCTGAAACACTAAACAAATTGGTGAGTGATTTAGAACAAATGAATCATTTCCAAACATGATTCCTTTCTAAATGAAAACAAGAATTGTACTGGGCAGCCCCATGCCCCCACCGCCCATAGGAAAATGCAAGGGTGACTGTCTGCAGGCCAAGGCAGTCCTCTGTTCTTCAGCTTCTCCTCTTCATGGCCAGAGTCATTACAGCTATCCTGAAGACTGACCTTCAACATGTAATCTATTAATTACACGCCTGCTTAGCGATCTCTGTCAACTCCACTTCACACGGGGTGTTATTTCTTAATTAGAATAATAAGGTAATTAATAACAACACTGGTAAGGTCATAACCTCTCGTCACAAGATGGCCACTTAACAAGCAGGGGACAACATAAAATAGTTTGAGGCAGTAATGTGTATCTCATCTCTGCTCATCCGCCGGCTCTTCCTTCCAACCCCCAGGGCTGAATGACGGAGTGCCCTTGCTGGGTAATTATATTAGGTTCTGCGATGTGGGGTCATAAAACTTAAAGTAGTCTAATACCTGGAAATTGGCTTTCAGCTGAGCACTGCGTCTTGCTGTCATGTCTGACAGTGTTCTGGGCCCAGGGTCCCTCTCGCCAGCGCTCGTAAATATCGCCATCATGCAAAATAAATAGAAGGTGAAAACAAATAGCACTAAATCACCCACCTTACTAGTGTGATGCCAGGCAACCGCACGTTATTTACTGGTTTTATGTCGGGCTGTGTGGTCAGGGCGATAATGCCTGCTTTATCGTCAACATAAAACCCTTCGCCCAGCCTCCACAACCCCACCCCTTCCCCTCCCCGTGCTCTCTGGCACTCGTGCTTTTGGCCCCTTCAGTTCTAAGACATGTGCAACAGCAGTCATGATCCTGGAGGAATCAATCAACATCAAAATGATCTTTCAACTCTAATGGGAAAATCATCTCCGAGCCCGCAACACCCCAAATACATCCCACAGTATTCCGCGCAACAGCGCTGGATCAATGGCCTGTCTCAGGCCCTTCAGTCTAGAGGTGCTTGAGTTATGAATATATGAATTCCTTTATTTCTTTACATAAGCGGGCACTTACATGAGACGTGGAACCAATGTTAATGAGCCGTGCAGATGGGAAGGTAGAGGCCGAGGTGCCTCACGCTGTTCTGGTTGTTAAACTTCCTGTAAAGTTTTCTATTAAAAGCTAAGCCAAGTAGAGATTAAAAGCTATTAAAATGTTATCTCTTGACACGATAATTCATTTGGCTTTATCTCTACCAACCATCTTTGCTCATCCAATATTTTTTCCTGGACGAGTGATAGCGGAACACTTCACTATCCGTATCTATATTTTATCACTTTATACTCCATCAAAGGTCAGATTACCGTTATCCGCCGACAAAGATCAGTGGCATTTGGTTAGATGTTTTCATCCAAGTGTGGCAGATCCATCAGGATAAAGCATTGTGCATTTGAGTTAGAAGAATAAACTGCTAATGAAACTACAGATGGCAGAAGATACAGACAACAGCGGGAACAGCAGGAAGGAGCTATTGACCGTTGACCGTTCTGATTCTATTCCTGTTCGTCTCTGGGTCTGATGGACTGCCTCGCTTACCGAGGAGCTTGTTAATCTTACAGAGCTCCGGTTTGACTCGCGACTTTCCGGCTGTACCGTACAACACAGAGCAGAATTGAATTAGCCAAATCGATAGAGTGCTCTAGCAAAAGGCACATCTGATGCGGTTATGGTGTCTGGTTCGGATGCAAATGGAGGCTGAACATCAGTGGGGGTGGGTGGGGGGTCCCTCAGCATGGATGTTCACACCGCTGTCGCGCAGAGATTTATATTAATGGGGAACAAGCTCAAACTGACAGTGCCACAAGAAGGAGTCCTCGTTTTCCATTTTGTACCCCTTCAGGATTCTTCTGTAATTGCCCCCAGGCCCTGGGTCTCAGGGGGGTGGAGGAGACAATGGAGGTGTGGGAGATGTTTGCTCTCTGTCACTCATTCGCTCCTGTTAGACACTGCTTCATGGAAACAGACAGCAATTACAATAAGACACCCGCTGGCCCCTGGCACACTCAAGTGTCTGCCTGAATGAGGGGCCGCAGCTTTAATCCCAGGCTGTCGATTCTATCTTGAACATCCTGTTCTCAAACGCATATATATGGACACATCCTCCCAAACATTCTCCCACATCCTGCCGAGGTAGCCGTATCTTCAAGGCACGTATGTCACTGAATTGATGAACGTACTTAGCAAAATCTCATATTATGACTTGAATTGTTCAAAATCTAGATCAGTCACTGGAAGGGTGTGATTTAGAGCCCCCTACTTGAAACGTTATTGGGACTCACTGGGAATCACCACCAGTTTCATAAAACGTGCAGTCAACACTGAAATGTCTTTTGCAATAATGCCTACTGGTTTGTTGGTAGCTTGTCTCTGAGCACGTTTCCCGGAGACACCTGCCCTGCACATTTTACTGCTGTCCCTGCTCCCATAACACCTGACTCAACTAATTAGCTCATTAACAAGCTCTTTCAGAGTTGCAGGGTACACAAGGTGTAGGGCAGGCTTCCTCCAGGACCAGGGTGGAGAAAGAATGGCATTGGTAACTAGTGACTTAGTAGGTTAGGTAGTCAGAAGAGAAAGAACCATGTTGACTTACAAGGAGGAATAATATAGCATGGCGATAGATAGATAGATAGATAGATAGATAGATAGATAGATAGATAACTATTACTATAGACTACTTATTACCTATTACAAGTCACTTATTACCCATTTATTATAGTAGGTTCAATCTTTTAAGGAGTATTTGTTATGAGATGGACAAAGAGTGACCAAACACTTTGGTGGACATTCGCCAACAGGACAGGACATGACTTTCAGGGATCCAGAAAAACCTACACAACTCTGCAAGACAGGAATGACACATGTAAGGTGCACGCAAGGTACAGGCAAGATACAACATCCCAATCTTTCATAACTAACATTAGCAGTGAGGACTGCCACTGTAAGCTAACGGGTACATTAGCTTACAGCTAAATCTCACGATAAATCAACAAGTAAAAAAGTAAAAAGCCAGTCCAACATTTACTCTAGTACAGTCTTTTGCTCGGTCACTCTCTCCCCGCTTCCTCAGTCAAGATGTCCTTTGGTCTCTTCTCAGTCTCGGCCATGATGTCCATGCTGGGAATGCTAAGCTAGCTTCTTCTTATAGCTAGCTGAACACCCATCGTTGTTGGTGTGTGATGCCTTTAAGCGTAACACAGTTTTTGATGCAGTGCCTTAAAGCGTAATGCAGCTCTCACTAGAGCTCTGGTGTGCCTGCTCTTCCAAAAGTTTCATAGTGGGTTTTGTGAGCCTGGCAATGACAGAGACACCATTCTCCTTGTTATAAGTGGATGTACCATCAAAATGAGTTTGAAGCTGTTATTAATGAAGTCAACGTTCTATTAACAATTAAGCCCACACAGAACATGCCTTCTCTGAAAGGACTCATTGGATGTAGTCCCTGGGGAGGAGAAGATTGTTGTATTAACTCCACAATATGAGCACAAAATACAAGTCAGCTTTTAGAGACCAATCACAGCCGTAATGCTGAGTTGCAACAAGATCTAATGGGGTTCAAACACTAAGTGTTATCTCTGTCATGTATATAATCATATGTTTACCTGCTCTGCAGTGCAGGATGCCCATGTCAGGGGAACTGGCTTTAAACTTTCTATCCACTTATAGTCCTATCCGGCTGTTGAAAGCATTCCTGTCTGTAGCTACTTGTCCAATTCTGTCCATTAGTTCATCTTCCTGTTTGTCTGCATGTCTGTGCTCCTTCTTATTTGGTCCAGTTAGCATCACATAAACACTGGATAGTGATTGTGGTTCTGTATGAGCGGTAGAGCAGGCTAAGAGCGTTTGACAGCTCTCTGTCCATCTCATTCATATGCACCAGGACAGGGTCAGAAACTCAATCTGCACAGCTGACCGGTGAACCCTCTATGGCACTGATGAAGATTCACACACATCACTTCCACTTTACTGCCAGCCGGACAAAAAGGTTATCACAACAGCCCTCCTGCGTGCATCAGAGTCATTCCTCTCCGCTGACTCTCCTTGGGCATCAGTCTTCTCTAATAGAAGTTAATTATCTTTAACCACCATCTACACGGTTAAACTGGCTGCTTATCCATGCTACAGTGACCTTAAACCAAGGTCAAGCGTTTCACTGTCAGGCTGATTAAAGACATTTACATGGGGATTATCAGCTCCACCTTATAGATGGTGCTGAGCTCCTCTTGCTGAATGAAACGGTATCGTGCGTAATGGCCCTATTATTCCTTTGTGAACTCTGTAACCTGAAAGACAATAGGTGTGGAAGCGGTCTGCAGCAGGCCACGCACGCAAACTCTGAGTGCTTGGCTTTCATTCATTTCGCGAGGCTGTGTGAGGACAATGAGCCCACGTTACTCGCAAGATGACAACGCTAACAAATGGCGCTATTGTGCAGGCATGTTGACGAGGTGAGTGTGGTGTGCGTGGCTGTGACGCTTTAAGTGTTGCTTCTGATGGCTCTTGAAACACATCTTTGGAGAGGCGAACAGCAACATCTGATTACACTTTAATGTCTTCACTGCCGAGTGCGGCGTTTTGTCTGTAATTTTAACACAGTCCAATTACGCAGGTCCTCTGTAGGATAAAGCATGAGTACTCACGACACCGAAACCCTTCTGGAATGAGAAGTGCAGCACTTTAGAGACGCTCTGCTGAGATTACAGTGTGGTACAAGTTATACTTAAAGGGGAAGTCCATATATTCTTTTAGAGGTTTCTGCGTAATTCGGTGGCTGAGATGTAAAGAAAGTCATTCTGAGTGGTCTGATGGGAAACGGTGGAGTGTAGGAAAGGAGTCAGATTTCTGTATAGTGGTGGCGATCGAAACCAGGCATCACAATACAATATATAATATAATTTATACAATGTATATATAGTTTTATATACAGGGGTTGGACAATGAAACTGAAACACCTGTCATTTTAGTGTGGGAGGTCTCATGGCTAAATTGGACCAGCCTGGTGGCCAATCTTCATTAATTGCACATTGCACCAGTAAGAGCAGAGTGTGAAGGTTCAGTTAGCAGGTAAGAGCACAGTTCTGCTCAAAATACTGCAATGCACACAACATTATGGGTGACATACCAGAGTTCAAAAGAGGACAAATTGTTGGTGCACGTCTTGCTGGCGCATCTGTGACCAAGACAGCAAGTCTTTGTGATGTATCAAGAGCCACGGTATCCAGGGTAATGTCAGCATACCACCAAGAAGAACGAACCACCTCCACCAGCATCACTTAGTGACCTGGCCACTATCCTGCAAGAAGAATGGCTTAAAATCCCTCTGACCACTGTGCAGGACGCAGTATATGTCATTCCCAAGACGAACTGACGCTGTATTGGCCGCAAAGGGAGGCCCTACACCATACTAATAAATGATCGGGTCTAAAACCAGGTGTTTCAGTTTCATTGTCCAACCCCTGTGTATATATATACAGGGGTTGGACAATGAAACTGAAACACCTGGTTTATTATTATATTACTACTATATTATTTAAGCCCACTAATTACTACTATAAGCCCACCAAGCAAATGAATCACTTTGCTGTCATGCTTCCAAGTTTTCCCGGCTCCTCTGGACACAACTTCCCAGAGGGCAAGAGGGCACTTGATGGTGTCACACCCACATGTCCCCAGTTGTCCTATCAGCTCCACTCTAGGTCTCCTGAGTTTTAGCCCAGCTGTATCCAATTTATCTCCAGCACATATGCCTCTCACAAACACTTCCTCATTGCCAAGTTTTGCCAAACTTACTTTCCAGCTCTGAGCGTTTCTTCTCTGTCTATCCCCACTCTGGCTTTCCACTCCCTTTGTTTTAGACCTCCTCTTTCTGCTTTATCCCTGTTGGCTTTCTTGTTTGATCTACTCTCTGGCTATCGACCTCCTCTTCGTTCCTCTGACCATTCTCTTGCCTTGCTCTTCTACTCTAGTTACCTCACTGCTTGACTACCCCGATTCTGACCCTATTCTGTCCCTTGACTCCGATCTTGCCTTCTCCCTCCATATCTGTTCATATTTTGTTGCTATGTTCAATTACTCAATTGTTTAATAAAGCCCATCTGACTTTTAACTCTGCGTGTGTCAGTCCTTGTTCCTGACATTTGAATGTTTAAGGTGGTAGTAGCATGCTACTACACCAGGGTGATGGAGCTGTAAATACCTGTGGGGTGTGAGTGATGGGATCCATAGGTTGAGAAGAGGTACATACAGTGCGGTGAATGTGTGGAAAATGGCTCCAAAGCAGCTAAAAGGAGTGACTGCATTTGAACGTTCCAAAGACCATTGTGTGAAGGAAGTTGCTGAATATCTTATTATAAATAATAATAAATCAGGGTGATGATCTGTTATTAATCTCAGTGTTACCCCACTCTGCTAAACCCTGAGACTTCTAAACATAGACTGATAAATCAACAAAACAAGCCAGTTATTGATCGCAGCTCTGCTGAGCTCTTTTAAGGAAGTTTAAACAAATTATAAAATACAGGAGGTCGTGTGGGGTTCAAGCTCACTGATTAACTTTCTGGACCCCCTGAAAAGAGAGCTGAGCCATACAGTAAAGTTCTCTGTTTACCAGTCAGCCTACATCTCCACCCTTACCTGTGGTCATGAGTACTGGATAATGACCAAAAGAAAGAGATTGAAAAATGAGACAAGTCTCACTTATGTCTTGGTGGAGTTGGGCAATGAATCTGTGTGTGGAGGCACCATGGTCAGCGCATAGAGGAACACTTTGTTGTCACTGCACCATGTAACAGTCAAATCTAAGCTGTGCCTTTAAGAGGGGGGCATTGTATTTGCATGTTCCAGTGTCGCCTCGGCAGAAGAAGAGAGCAGAGTGGAGAAGAGAGTTGGTGATAAGTGGCTCTCCTACCCTTCTCGTTTTTGTTATACTCTGTAACGCTTGAGGTTAGCTACAGCCCAACGTATGTGTAAGTGGACTGTTGTGGCCGGGAGACATGTTTCAGTGTAGTAACCGGGAATAAACGTGTTGTTGGAGTACCCGCACTACGTCTGTGTCGCAAGTGCTTCAGCTAACCCCTCTCCTCGTGGCTACCCCGAAGGCTCTCCCCCATTATCCGGGCCGAAGCGTTACAACCTCCACCCCTACTGCACACTCTGCAGGAACTGTGTGAGAATAATCAAGATCTTACTTAAGCGACCGCTATCAATTTGTAAATATAAACGGTCAATCGTCCACTCACACAAAAGTAAAGTTTGGTGTTCCACAGGGATCTGTCCTAGGACCTATATTATTTACCTTATATATGCTACGACTCAGTACCATAATCAGAAACCATAACATAAATTTTCACTGATATGCTGATGACATACAACAGTATATCTCAGCTAGACCAGATGATCCACTCCACCTTAATAAGATGTGTTAGAGACATAAGAGACTGGATGTCAAGTAACTTCCTCCTATTGAACTTGGACAAAACAGAAGTTCTTCTTCTTGGTCCCAAAAGTGTTAGAAACAAACTGTCTGCATTACCACTCAATCAAAATAGTCTGTCTTGTATCTGGTGTTGACCCGAGGAGGATGGGTTCCCCCTTTGAGTCTTGGTTCCTCTCGAGGTTTCTTCCTTCCTAACCAAGGGAGTTTTTCCTTGCCACTGTCGCCCTCTGCTTGCTTATTGGAGGCTCGAACACCAGATTATTTGTAAAGATTCTTTGTAAAGCTGCTCTTTGGCAACATCTGTTGTAAAAAGCTCTTTAAAAATAAATGTTGATTGATTGATTGATTGATCAAGCTGCATAGGATGGATTATCACAGGACACCATTAGGAACCTCTACAGCTTCATGCTGAGACATCTGGCATGTTGCACAAGAAAACATGGCGGCCCCAAGGTCGCTACAGTCGTTACAGACACTGCTTCTGTATGTGTAGCTCAATAAATATTGATCATATCAGTCTAAATGTATCAACATTTATTGTTCCTGGTGACCTTCATCTTCCTTCCCAACAGCACTGTAATCCCACACCTCCTTCTGGGTGCAGCTACTCTTTGAAAATATCCATTACTGTGTGTACAGTGTTCAGGCATTACTCTCTTTTACTAAACACTGTCTGTTTGAATATCATCACTGTGCGATGAAAAACAAGTAACTCCATTTTTGTTGATTTTGACTTTTATGCATCATTTACAACACAGCCGCTGCTGTTTACACCATATGACATTTCATGAATGGAACAATAGAACTGGCCAAAAGTCTGGTTCCATTAAAGTTAATTTAGCTTTCTGCCTGCTCTGTAAAGCTGGCATTTTGGAGGTACTTGTTTTTCTTTTGGACAGAGAAGATATTAGGCAAACAAGAGTTTTAATGGCGTCTTACCGACAAAGCATACGGTTTAATGAAATGCTAGCATATACTTTCAAATCAGTCCAAGGACAAAGGCTATTCATTGTAATAGCGAAAACACAGATGTCATCTTCTGTCTTGTTCAGCACTTGGTAAAAGCTGATGTATTCGTCACGACTGTCAGTCTGTCCTGGGTATTTTTAGATACGGAGCATGAGGCGAGTCATGAAAATTAAAATAACAAAATACAAAAGAATGAGTCAACTTCGTACCATCTTAGAGTGTGAGCGAAAGTCATCGGCAGTGTTCTGGAGAGAAATGACATTTAACAGCATTGTTGACAGGATGAGGAGTAATAGCTTACAAGCAGATCAATGCTGTAATTGCTTAATTGTTTATTTTCACCTAAGTTCTTAAAGATAATGACAGATTTATGAATTAAGCTTTGCCAGTTTCTCACTGATATTGTTATTTATTGTGGCATTAGAGTACAGCAGGACACAGGGGAGCTATTTTTCTGTTGAGAGAGTCTTCTTTTATTAAACACCAGCAGAAAGGTTCAAACCCATGGGGGAGGGAGGCCACCATTAGGCACAACCGCCAGTTTCACCGTGACCCCAACCCCCAACACAAAACCACATGCACGCAAACAACCCTGAATAACACAAGTGCCCACACATCACAAGATCCTAGAGGCCAGTGTCAGCCAGTAGCAGGTCACAACCGCCAACCCCCCACCTTTGAAGATCAGCTGTCCCTAATGATCCACCACCTAGAGACAAGTCCCTGGGCGTGCACATTCTCTGCTGTCACAAACACCAATCAAACATCACATCCCATGTAGCTGGGGGAATCAGCAGCTACAACTGTGCTCTATCCAGCTGTGATCTGCTTCCTCCACTGCCCATGGTGCCATTGATGCTGGCATGAATGCCACTCATGCACACTGGGGCTCCACCAATGCTGCCTGTCGCCTTCCAGCTGTTTGATGTGGCCTTCTCGGTGTGTGCAAGCACACCTGGTTGCAGTGGAAATATCACCGAGCCTGTGACAATGAACAGAGGCATCTCCCATCCCAGCTGCACTCAAAACACAGCCGGTGCCCACTGCTGAACCTCCTGGCCAGCATTCATCTACCTGCTGGCCCAGGTTCATGGGGCTGACATGGCAATGCTGACTTACTAACAGCTCACCTGTTCGCCATGGTGCCTCCACACCACGCTTGCCCGGGCACAGCTTCATGCCTTCCCCTGTCGACTCCAGCACTGAGGCTTCCTGAGCCAGCTTCATCATTAGGCCTGCTGCACTGGCCATCCGCCCAGTGGAGTCTCTTACTATCACAGTATGTCACTGGGCTCTGCCTGGGGAAGCGCCATTCCTCATCAGCCCACCGGAGGGCACTAGATACTCTCTAACACCAGCTTCTAGCGTAGAGTAACACTGGGGAGGCCATGATTCTGCTGTAGGAAGTGCTCTTTTATTAAACAACCAGCAGAAAGGCACATATAGATGGTCAAACAACTGATTTAAAAAAACCATGCACCATCGCATGTATAGGACGATTCGTAAGAAATTCGGCCATGAAGTCACTAGGTAAGTTATATCAGTGACAGAGATGGTGGAAAAGAGAGGAAGGCTCCGTCAAATAGCTTCACACTGTGAACATACATTTACATAAAGCGGCAAAATACACACAAACAAAAGACTTTATGATGAAAATCAAACAAATTTTTAAATATACTTCCTGATTCTATGCATTAGAGTCTAGAACATGAGGTCATAGAACTCCCACTTATTAGCTCTATGTCCCTTTCCTTTTCCTCTCTCAGTATTAGGTGAGCTTATCAGAGCTAAAACCCCATGAAAACTTTTTAAGTCAAGCCCCGCCCCTTCTACACTGGGGCCAAAGCATTGGGTTTAACAGAGGTGACTTAAAAGACTCGGTAGAAGGGCAGGTAGAGAGATATTATGAAACCACATTATCCTTTCCTGCATTATCTCCAACTACTAAATACAATCACAGCACACACATTTACCCAATAACAACTGCTCTCTATTAAATACAGGTTTGACCTCAACCCTCCCCTGAGCTATCTGTGGTCCCTTCGGCATACTCAGGAGTGAGTGCAGCCTGCTTTGCCTTCTTTTTATACTGGCATTTTACACTGTGATGGCAAAAATGATTCTGGAACAGCAACAACAGGTAGGTACAGGGGTTGGACAATGAAACTGAAACACCTGGTTTTAGACCACAATCATTTATTAGTATGGTGTAGGCCCTCCTTTTGCGGCCAATACAGCATCAGTTTGTCTTGGGAATGACATATACAAGTCCTGCACAGTGGTCAGAGGGAGTTTAAGCCATTCTTCTTGCAGGATAGTGGCCAGGTCACTACGTGATGCTGGTGGAGGTTCGTCCTTCTTGGTGGTATGCTGACATTACCCTGGATACCGTGGCTCTTGATACATCACAAAGACTTGCTGTCTTGGTCACAGATGCGCCAGCAAGACGTGCACCAACAGTTTGTCCTCTTTTGAACTCTGGTATGTCACCCATAATGTTGTGTGCATTGCAATATTTTGAGCAGAACTGTGCTCTTACCTGCTAACTGAACCTTCACACTCTGCTCTTACTGGTGCCATGTGCAATTAATGAAGATTGGCCACCAGGCTGGTCCAATTTAGCCATGAGACCTCCCACACTAAAATGACAGGTGTTACAGTTTCATTGTCCAACCCCTGTATAACAGGTCAGCATAATCATACATGAACATAAACAGTGATAGGCAATGCTACTGACCCCGTCACCATGTGGTGGCACCGGTACAAAGGAAATGTAAATAGGTGTAACTTTTGATGCTAGCATATTTGGTACGTGCCAAGTCTGGTAGAGCTAGTTTTGCTAGGTTCGTTAAAAATAGAGTGGACACTAACTGAGGTAGCACATCCACAAATCTCAAAATAAAGATTTTTGTCTTTTTAAGAATTGCAAAATAATGGCCTGTACAGTTTACAGTGCGGGAAAGACAATTGTTGTCTCAGCAGCAGCGGCAAGGAATCTAGAAGGGTTCCATCATTATAATCCTGGAAACTATAAAAACACTCAGTATTGTAAAGCTCTGCAGAAGATGCCCCCTGATGAGACTCAAAGAATCTTACCAAGGCAATTCTTTAGGTAAATGTTTCTCTAATGGGTTCCTCTATTGCAGACCATCTTTCATAATGGATCAGTAGCCATTAATCAGCTAGAGGGGAATGTGAAGGACTAAGTGTCCAGGCCTGCAGCGTGTCCAGGAGATAGGCATTGTCTGCTAACTCGAAGCAGGAAGCCAAAGCAGCAGCAACAACAGCAGCAGCAGCAGCAGTAGCAGCAGCAGTAGTAGCACTCATACTAATAAGGTGCAGCCTGGAGTCAGGCAGCCAGAGCACTGCAGAAACCCGGTCTCCCTGCTGAATTTATGAGCCAGTTTGGAGGTCATCCAACCAGTTACACATGCTCTGCAGAAAGCATGAGAGGAGCCCTGCACATTACTGCCCAGGGTTACCCAAGACTTGCTCAGCCGGGGATCAGGAACTTTGAGTACTACTAACAGGAATTTATGACACAGGGACACAGGGACACAGGGACACTTGTTGCTGGCCTGAGTCAAACATGGCTCCTCATGCTTTTATTATTTATTTATTTATTTATCTTTCTCCGTTCGCCGACAGATTTATGCCCGAATATCTGAAATTGAAATTCACAAAGTGCAAGGCGAGCAACGGCTCATTTTACCATCCCAGGGACATCTCACACATCTGACAACATGGGCCAGCCGACTCCAATTCAGATCAGGTTTGTGGGGGCTGGGGGGGGCTGGTTATATATGTACGTACGTGTTAGGGTTTTCACAGTACTGGGCTTGATTTTCCACTTCACCAAAGCGTGGTGCTCATAATCTCTATAATAAAGACATGGGTCATTATTTTGTACCATGATACAGGGGAACCCGGGACATGCTTTGGTTCAGCCACTGTAAGACATTACACTTCACCTTTGCATCTCTCCCTGGAGCGAAGGTGCTGAAACAAGCGCTGGCCTTGCAGCTTTTTATACAGCTCATCTTCAGCCATTTATCTGGCTTATGTGTAGGTGCATATTTTATCACACTGTTAGCATAGTCATCATCACTTAGTAGCCACTGGCCATCATGTTTTAGCTACAATCATTTTAACCTCAGACTGGCTGTGCACATGGGAACGAGGTGCATGTTGTAAGTGGATGTAAGAAAACAACAAACAGTCACTTAAAGCAGTTCTGCTAATTGGTCAAATCAGCAGCACATAGGGATTCCAATGTGAGTCATTCAGCACTAGTGGTTGAAAACACTGCCTCCCCTCCCGCCCCCCGCCCCCCCAAAAAAATATATATATATATAAACATATACATATATAATAGCGTCCTGAGGGCAGTGTCCTGTGACCACTGATGAAGGACTAGAGTGATGAGCAACACTGCACTGTGCAGCAGCAGATGAGCTATCGTCTCTGACTGTCCATCTACAAGGTGGACCAGCAAGGTAGGTGTGTCTAATAGAGTGGACAGTGAGTGGACACAGTGTTTAAACACTCCAGCAGCCCTGCTATGTCTAATTCACTCACACCAGCACCACACACTAACACATCACCACCACGTCAGTGTCACTGCAGTGCTGAGAATTATCCACCGCCCACATAATTGTGCTTCTGCTCTGTGATGGTCCTGTGGGGGTCCTGACCATTGATGAATGGGGTAAGAAAGGTATACAAAGAACCGGATGGACTACAGTGTGTAATTGTAGAACTACAAGGTGCTCCTGTATGGTCAGTGGAGCTGATGAAATGGACAGTGAGTGTAGATATAAGGAATATACACACAGACTTTTAACATTTGGCATCTACCAAACAAGAAAGCTAAATCAGTATTGTGTTAGATTCACTGACATTGCTGATAAAAGGAAAATGGGCAATAAACTAGCTCTTTATTATTATGGCTCTGATCAATATTTTTGATTTTATTAGCAAGTAAGCTTCACAATAGGCATAGCACAGAATCAGTAGTTACAGTTAGATTTCAATAGCAGGACATTAACAAGGACACTATTAAGGGTCAGTGGTACACGCATGCAAGGAGAGGACATACATGTCGCTGTAAACAGGATAGTGGTAGTAATAATAATGATGATGATAATAATAATAATTTAAAATAATAGTAATTTAAAATAATAATAATAATAATAATAATAATAATAAATAGATAATAATAGCTTTATATGATGTGTCTTCAATTATGAAGATCTAGGGTTAGGGTTGGGGTTAGGGTATGCTCAGGGTGTCCCTTAAAGAAAGCATATTTAATAAACTTCCAATTTGAAACGAAAGCTTTAGCGCAAGTCCTGCCAGGAAGACTCCGATGCTACATCACTCATTCATTCATTAAGACTTCACCTCAACTGTCCATATCTGGCAGGATCTGTGAGACCTGGGCCCAGGGTGGGGTCTATGCCAAAGACCCTTTTTCTTGAGAATTACTGAGGATTCAAATTTTGTTTTCCACCTTTTTGTCTTTTGAGTGTTTCTGGCCTTTGCGTTTTTCTAATCTGTTCTGAGTTTGTTAGGAGCTGCTTGTACTAGATACCTCACTCTTTACCTCAGGCCCCCCCTGTGTAATAAAGCTCATCCTTCCTGTGGCTCTGTATAAAAGTAGTGCGAGATCAGTAGAAGAGTAAATTAATAATCTAAATACATAATTCACAACAACAGCAGGCTAAGGAGGAATAAACAACAGCACAAGCAGTCATTTAAACGGCTGTTATGGTGAGATTGCTGGTTAAACCATCTGTTTATTGAAACGCTGACAGACTGTTTGTTGTTCTGGCTCAGGTAAACCAAAAATCTTGCATAAAGTCATCCAGGTGGATCTCATTTTCTCAGTATGTAACAGCTTCCTGTTTTTTTTACTTTCTCATCTATGGATCCAGTGCAGCCTGGGCTTGATTCCCAGCTAGGGCATCTGGAGTCTGCAAAGTTTGCATGTTCTCCATGTGTCTCAGTGGGTTTGCTCCAGGTCCCCTGGTTTACCCCCACAGTCCAAAGACATTTGGTCAGTTGAACTAGAGGTGCTAAATTGCCCCCCTAGGTGTGCGTGTGGGTGTGAATGTCTATGTCTATGTGTCTGTGCCCTGTGAAGGACTGACCGCCTGTTCAGGTTGTTTCCTGCCTTTCGCCCAATGAGCACCAGGTTAGGCTCCAGCACGCCTCAACCAATGAAAGAATCCAGTGCAAATGATCGACTACATGACTGACCAGCTTGTTTCATGAGGTTGAGACACTGGAGTTGCAAAAAGTTGCAGGATTCTTTCCATTATAAGATTACCAGACGTAAAATGAGTCAACTTGCATGTATAAGGTGGTAGTAACTTCAGGCTCCTGCAGATGGCGCTGCATGAGGATGATGCGACTATAAATACCTGCAGGGTGTGAGTGACAGGATTCATAGATTGAGAAGAGGTGGTACAGTGCAGCGAATGTCTTATTCCATGTGTGGAAAATGGCTTTTTAAGCAAATGTTACTGATTGGCTAACAGGAGTGACTGTATTTGGGTGTGGCCAAAGACCATAGTGTGAAGGAAGTAGCTGAATCTGCAGATGTATGGAAGCTTACGGTCATACGGGTCTACCAACAGTGGCTAAAATCCCAGTCTACAGGAAACTCTCTTCAGAAGTGTGCCAGGGAACGCATCCACCAATTCTGGCCCAATTAACTGAAGCAAGGTTGTCTGAACATTTATGTGGCCTACACCCAGAAACTCCAGCCTATGCCAAATCCAATCACAGCTGTTTATGCTTGTGGAGGTATTACAAACCATTAGGCAGAATATACTGATGCCATATTTAATCATATTTTAAGCGAAATGTGCCCCGAACTGTGTTTACCACTGTACGTCGTCAGTAATTACCAGAAAAGAATTTGTATACGGTCTGCAGTACACAAGTGTCACGAAGATTTACACTTCAAACTTGAATGCGACATATGTTACATATTAATCATTTACTTTTATTAGTATAATTTTTTTTTTTTTTTCTTTTTAATTCCAGTTGCTGGCTTCTGTAGCCATCAGCATACAGTGGTTAATTAATTAGCTTAAATGAGGCAGGTAATTACAGCATAAATGTATCCAGGCAGGAAAACCTCCCCCACTTGCCTGTAACGCTACCTTGCCATTAGCAGCGAAGCATGCAAGACATGACGCTGAATTAACTCCACTGTGTCCCATCTTATTATTCACTCTAACGCCCTTCTGCACTGACCTCATTCATTTGAACGCCCTAGCATTTTCAAATCATGCCATGCAAAAGCTTTTTAAAGATTTTTGACCAAAGAAAAAAATTATATATTATTATGTATTACAGATTATATACTATGTATTTTTGCTGGTAACTGCAACACATTGCACACCAACACATTAGTGTATTAAAATATTATTTACATACTTGTAGGTTACAGTGATGATCCAGAGAGGGTTCCCAGCATCCGCAGATATTAAATAACCCATTTCTTCATTGGAGTTTCTGTTGGTAGACTTGGAGCAGCTATAGTGCTGTTTCAGCAGTTCCAAACTAGAGCTTTAATTAAGCAGTCTCAATGGCCTGATTATGATACCCCCATTTTAAACCAAGTGGATGTATCAACATTAAGGGAATTCAATTTATAATTAATTCTCTGGAAAAAGAAAGAAAAGAAATTGACAAAAAGAAAGTGACATGGAGATGTAGGGCTGATGGTGATCTGCCCTGCACTGCCCTGTTTCCACCAGTATGGGCGGCAGTTCTTCACTTTACTGTGGCTTAGTCCTAATCAAAGAGCATTTTCATAAAGCATTATGTGTTTCCTGATGCCACAGTGGTGTCAGAAATGGGAGTTTCCCCTTCAGTAGACTGGAACATCACAGCACCTCCCAAAGCAAACCTCCCAAAGAGAAAGGCAAAAGACCAAACATGGTCAAAGACTGTGGAGGAAGCAGGAGTGCAGCAGTGGGTGGTAATGGAGGGGAAGGCCTATGTAGTTTCCTGCTCTGCATGCCCACATGCACAGGATCGAGGAAGTGCTACAACCATGGGAAGAGAGTAAAACGGTTGGTGTTGCATGTGTCTTATTGTGTTCAGCGGTGGGGTTAGCAGCCTGGGTCAGTGTCTACTGTAATCCGTAAATAGTAGCTGGTTTGCTGTACTGCTGAGCAGGAGCACTGACTGTCTGTTCTCTCCTGCTGCTAGAGAAAAATAAACCGTCACATACAAAGTCTTCGTTTAGCTGCTTCACCCACAGTCTGCAAGCATCTGTCTTTGGTCTTCCTAACAGACTAGAGCTGCAGCACTGGTCTGCTTCAAGGTGGCCGTGTAGTAGAATGGTTTACCCAGTTGTAACTATGCCCAAAGCTTTACAATAGGCTGTAGCACATTTTTGTTCATCTGAAAATTTGCCCAATTCCCCTCTTACGTCCAAATCAAAAGAGTAGCTGCACCAGAAGGAAGTGTGGGATTGCATGTTTCACCATGACAAACCTACTCAAGTCGAGTCAAGTGGTTTTATTTGTCATTTCAACCATATACAGTGGTGTACAGTACACAGTGAAACGAAATAACGTTCCTCCAGGACCAAGGTGCTACAGGTAACAATAGACTACTCAATACGATACAACATAAAGTGCAAGGGTGCAAGACCATAAACAATAAACAGGGGAGGGGAAACAGTGCAGTTGGCCCCTTAGTAGTGGGAGCAGTAAGGTGCAGTTGTGCGTATTTGGTATAAATGTAAACATTGTACTTTGAATTTAGCAGCAGTACTAAGGTTATCCAGTTGGTAGAACAATAGCAGTAGACAGTTTTTTATAAAAAAGAAAAAATGGTGTGTGTGTGTGTTCAGTTCAGTCACTCACCAAGCTTTAACCCGGTTGGTTGATGCCTTCTAGGTGGAACTACTTGAACAACAATTGTTTTGATGATGAGTGTAATTAGTGGAAAGAATAAATTGTTCCTTTCGCAAAGGACAGAATGGAAGAACCCACAATTATTGTGTGGAAGAGCATAGAAACGAGCACAAAAGAGCATTTCCAAAGAAAGAATTGTTCGACCCAACCATTTGGTTGCCATTAAAGCTAACATCAGTGCTGCCATAGTGAGTGAGTTAGCAGCCAGCCAACGCTGGAGTAGCCAGTCAACAACTGGACCCTAGAACACCAAGAGGCATATAGCACACTGTTTTAGAGTAGACAGTAAAACAAGTCACCGGCAAAAACGCAGGTTGTTACTGATTCATCCACAAACCCTGCGGCTATGACTACTCAGGACAGAGAAAATAACCCTGCCTTAACTGCTTTCAAGTATCCCAAAACTATGCAGCACTTTTGGAAATAACCTAAAACCGGTGTGTGTGGGTAGAAAACCCTCAACCCAACAGTTTATAGAACATACTGTCCAAACAGAGCGTAAACAGAAGCTGTACGGGCTGCTTTAAAAAGTTCTTTCCAGCAGACTAGAGAATGTCCGCCTCGTGTTTGTTGTGCAGTCCAAGCACAACATGCTGCAGCTTTCCAGATTTCATGTCAAGTGTCCAATGCTGTAAAGTACTGTGGCATTTCTTTATGGCAAGGCCCACTGTTTATATGCCGCAGTTGTGTTCCCTCCTAGGAGACGTGTAGACGCATGAAAAATGCATGGCACAATGACTCAGCTTGGGAAAACGGAGCATCGTGTCCGGATCCACAGTTTAAAAACCTGTAACAAGCAAGGCCTGAAGAAATACAAGTGACTGGACGAAAAAACAGGAGATAGGAAAAGTGGCTTGGGGCCGTTTTGTAGACTCTGCAGACTGGAAATTAAGAGTGCTCTCCATATAGTGGATCTAAGGCAGTAGTAATCATGCAGAGCGGAGGTAAGTGTTAATATTTTATCGGAACAGATGAGTGAGATTTTGTTTAGCGCTTTTAATGACTTTTCCATTTGACCAGGAGATGAATTATTAACAATGCAAATGTGCATCCTTTCTTTTGAATGTCTGATTACAGTAATTGTGCTTAAGCCCACCGGAAAAAAAACAAATGCACTGAATGGCCTTACTGCAAATGTGTACATCATTTCCACATGAATAAAAAATAAGCTCACCGTACAATAAGTGAGTCATCTGTGACTGAAACGTACCGAATACTGTGTAATACCTCCACAAGCTCAGAAAACAGCTGTGATTTGATTGGGCATGGATTGGATAAATTTCTGGATGTAGGCCACATCACTGTTCAGACACTGTTGCATTAAAGAATTGGGCAGCTGCGCCAGATTTGGTGGATGCCTTCCCGGGTGTTTTACTGGTTGTTCCAGGGAGTCCCACAGATTATTAAGATGATTCAAATCTGTGGATTATGTGGGCCAGTCCAGATGTGCGAATGCTCCTGAATGTTCATCATACCAATCAGCCAGATGTGCAGCCCTGTGAATGTGAGAACTGTCGTTATCGAATACAGGAACACCGAGATTCTTCTTGCAAAGGCTCAGGAAGTTTTGTCTGCCTCCTGACCTCCTCAGCAACTTCTACAGATGCACCATAGAGAGCCACACAGGCTGCATCACTGTCTGGTATGGCAGCTACCGCAGGGCCCTTAAGAGAGTGGTGAGTACAGCAGAATCCATTATAGGCAACAGATTCCCAGTTTTACAGGACAACTATGAGGAAAATCCAAAAGATTCGGTTGGACAGTCAGCCAGCACATAGTGTGCTTCACCACAGGCATGTCAACTCATAAATATCCTGACATGTTGTGCAAATGACAAATTAACTTAGAAATCTGAAACCTGAACTTGGATAGGAATGTAATGTTCCTCGGTAAGGTGACGAACAAAAGGCAAAGCCTGGTTGTCCAGCACCTCAGTGTAGGCATTGTGGTACAAATGTACTGTCACCTTAACCAAAGAACCCATTTCCGCATAATCACAACACCCCCAGAACATCACAGAGGGGACTCGTCTTTCTCCGTTGAGCTTAATACATCAGTTTTGTTAAAAATGTATCAATGTCATATTTTATTTATACTCATATTTACAGCTCACCACTCTTTAGCGATGCTGCTTTGTCAAAGTTGTGCTATAGACGGTAACCATTCTTTTGCATGGCTATGCTCCGGTAAGCAAGCTATTTGAAAATAAATTTGTTTTCACCCGAACAAACTCGGTGACAAATCCCCGTCATGTATTTTAATATCACAGGAGCATGAAGCTGCCTCCGTCTTACCTCCGGCCTTATTCAGTATCGGAATGCGAGTGGATGACACGTATGATCAAGGGAGATCGAAATCCACAGTGATGCCTTGATGAAAGCAACAGATCTAGGTCTCCAGCACAAGACAAACAGGAAGGAGGAAGAAAGAATGAGAGCTGGATTTGTTTTGCTTTCCAATCATCCACTCGCCTCAAACCGTATTGATTAAAATCCCATAACCCCCTTTGTCTCTCCAACAACCCCTTTCCTCCCCCCATCCAAACCCTACCCACCTTTACCAGCCCCCTCCTTGTCGCACGCCTGTCCTCAAGAGAAATGACTCCTGGGCTCTCGCTCACTATTAAAGATTCACTGACGGAGAATCATTCTTCCTGACCTCAAAGTTGAGCCTTTAATTTTTATGATAGCTATCAATCATTGAGGGAAAGAGATGGAGAAAAGGGTAAAGGATGTTGTCGTAATGCGCATCAATCTGTGAGATGTCATTCATTGTCCGTTCCGTGGATGCGTCTTGAAAGCTTTGGCCACTTCCTTGTTTGGTGGATACAGTGCCTGCAAACACGCACTGTAAACTCCCAGTTAAACATTAATGACCCTTAAAAGTTTTATTATAGTGAATAGTTAATATCTTGGTGGTTCAGGATGTTCCCTTCAATTAAAAAGAAAAAAAAAAACATGGAGTCTCGCCAAATGGAATCATCTTAAACCTGCTTACATATACTAATATATTATTGCTGTCCTGACTAAAGCCTTGTATCTCCATTTTTGCCATTTTTGTTTTTTGGCATGAGTTAAAAATGCTTGTTGTTAAAAGAAACATCTTGGGTTGGAAGTCTGGTTAGATGGATGGATGGATGGATGGATAAATGGATAGATAGATAGATAGATAGATAGATAGATAGATAGATAGATAGATAGATAGATAGATAGATACACTCAATAAATGCTAAATGAATTTGATGACATCTTTCTAGTGTCATCTGAGGTGGTTATTCCCATTATTAGGTAGGTGGTCATAATATTCTGATATGACTTTGTATATAGGTCTACACGGATGCAGACCGTTATGATGACTGCCCTTAACACTACATCAACATCGCCAAAGACTGCAATGGTGTAGTTCCAGACTGTTTTGGAGTGACTCAGAATGGGAGTGTGTGGAGGCACCGTGGTCAGCGCCAAGATGAACGGTTTGCTGTCACATATCACACGTCCAGAAGGCCTGGCGTCACTCCACCTCCACCCCTACTGCACCATCTGCAGGAACTGTGTAAGAATATTCAAGCTGCATGGGATGGATTATCACAGGACACCATTAGGAACCTCTACAACTCCATGCCAAAGATGTCTGCATGTTGTGATAGCAAAAATGGCGGCCTGACACCATACTGAGAGACAGACTTCTGTATGTGTAGCTCAATAAATATTGTCCATATGAGTCTATATGTGTCATCATTTATTGTTTCTGGTGACCTTTATCTTCCTTCCCAACAGCACTGCAATCCCACACCTCCTACACATGTATATGCACGTGTGACTGATTATTATTAAATATGATCCATTTTGAAACATCTTCTACTGCAAATATTAGCCCAGGCATGCTCAGACAGCAAGGAAATGTCAGCTTTCAGATACAGCCATTAAAATATTATTACACTGCTGTAGCCATAGGTCACAAGTTATTACACCCACTAAAACCAGCGGGATACAAAACACACAGCGTGGCCTGTACATCCCATGACATGTTCATGGTAAGAACAAATGGTCCATGGTTACGCTGCTTAGCCGTAGCACCAGGTGCACAACTGATAAGTCAGGAATTCTTTCCTAAGCTTCTCACAGCCTATATTTTAGATGCCCTGTCGTCGTCACTGTTTATTACAGGTAATTATGAGGGATGCTTGAAGTTCTGAATAGAGGGCAGTGAGGGGGCAGACAGACACAAAAGGGGTCCCACCAACAAGAAGGGATGGCTCGGTAGATGTGCCTCCACCAACCAGATGGTCCACAGCCTTTGTTTCCCCTCTCCTTCCCTGCAGTTCTAAATTGTGTGTACACATCCCCCTGCACACACACATGCGCACACACACACACGCCCTCGAATATTAACCTTATTAGATGTATTTGCATTCGAGTTAAGATGGAATTAAAGGCGCAGCGGGGCAGGATTAAGAACTCACAGGCAGGTGAAGAGAAGGGCTGGAATACTGATGGCCACCTCAGCAGCCTCCTTTCTCTTCCTTAATCACTGCAGGTACTGCAGAACAGACGCAGCCGTGCAGGTACAATAAGGCAAAGAGTGCACAGTGAAAAACGGAATGTGGTGAGTAATGTGAACAGCGTTGTCCACGTGAATAAAATATTTTACAACACCCATTGTTTCCATGCTAAAACCTAATTGGCTGAGACACAAAATCCTGGCATGTCCAACCTTTTTCAGTACTTTGACATAGCTGCTGGCCTTTACAGTGGTGTGTAAATATCTAATGATGAATAGAAGTAGAGAAATTACCCAAAGATCCCAGACCAAAAAAATAAATAAAATAAAAACCTTGTATGTTTAAGGTGGTAATAACTTCAGGCTCCTCCAGATGGCGCTGCATGAGGGTGAAGCAGCTATAAATACCTGCTGGGTGTGAGTGACGGGATTCATAGATGGAGAAGAGGTGCTACCGTGCAGGGAATGTCTCGTTCCATGTGTGGAAAATGGCTCCAAAGTAGATGTTAATGATTGGCTGAAAGGAGTGACGGCATTTCCATAGACCTTTTACACATACATCACCTACTACGTCCAGATGGTCTTTCACTCAGGCACTGAGCAGGCCTGACTCTTTTGAGATCAAAATGGCAGCAGGAAACACTGGGGAGCAAAACATAGCCAATTCAGAGTATAAATGTGAGTGTAGTGACTGTAGTGGGGGGTGTTTTCATCAGAATAGGCCTCAGAAAGTTAAATATACAGGTCTGAAGATTAATAAAAGATGAACTCGCTTTAGAGGATCAGTTTTAGAGTGAAATAGCTGAGGGGAGCTAACAGCTAGGCTAAACGTATTTCAGCTAAACTGAGAAGCGTTAGCAGCAGCTAGCTCTAAACAGTGGATACAGTAATAACAGCTCTGAGGTAAATGTGGGTGGAGTGATGGTAGTGGGATGTGTTTTCATCAGAATGAGCCTTAGATAGTTTAAATATACAGGTCTGGAGATTAATAAAAGATGAACTCACTTTAGAGGTTAGTTTTAGAGTGAAATAGCCGGGGAGAGCTAACAGGCTAACCGTATTTCAGCTGAACTGAGAAGCGTTAGCAGCAGCTATCTCTAAACAGTGAATACAGTAATAACAGCTCTGAGGTAAATGTGGTGTAGCCGAGTGGAGAGCTAACAGCAGAAGAGCCTCAGAAAGTTCAATATACGTCTATTCTCAGGTGAACTCGCTTTAGAGGAGAGTGAAATAGCGTTAGCAGCTAACAGCTAGGCTAAATCTCAGAACTGGTTAGCAGTAGTTCTAAACAGCTGTGAGGTAAATGTGAGGTACCAGGTCATGTGACTGTGTGCTACCCTGTAGGTTAAGACTTGTTACTGTACTGCATACTACACACAGAGGGCGTATACAGTGTGCAGTACATACTACTGTAGTTATGCACTATATCAATCATCTGAAAAAATGGGGTTTTATATCGTTGCTGTCCAAAGAAAACCATGTATCACTGTGGATTTTTACTTTTATGCCTCATTTGATCACATGAGCTGCTTTTTACACTATGTGTGAATTTCATGAAGAATGGACTAACAGAAATGACTCTAAACTGCTTGGTAAGACGTCTGGTTCCATTGACTTTCATTCAAATTAAATGAGGTTTGCCATTTTAGAGATACCTGTTTTTCATTGAACAGCGACGATATGGACCCTTACTGCACATGGTATATCCAGATGGTCTTCCACTCAGGTACTGACCAGGCCTGACCCTTTCAAGATCAGGTGACACAGTATGTTCTCAAAGTGGCATGGCTGTAAGTAGGCTAGATGCATCATAATGTAATAATTGTCTGTTGTATTAATTCATATTTTATACATGTAGAAATGAAGTGCACGTTTTGAATCAACCAAGTTCACTGCATTTTCTTTTCTTTCAGCGCAGACTCTATGCGTACTACTGTACTGCCTCTGGAGTGTATTTGATTGCATAATACGCATGTTACGGTATGCAAATAGTAGGAGGTCTCCAGATTGGTCAGCATATATCAGCATTTTTATAGCACACAGCTGCAAGCATGTCCGCACACTCTTCCACTAAAAATCAAAGCGCTTCATTTTTGCTGAGTGTTTTATATTCTAACAGCTTTCTCTCCTGAGCACTCTAAACCTCCTCCAGCACCAGGGCACGCAGGCCTTCCTCCATCTAATGACCTCCATCTAGTGTCCTCTACAACTTCACTGTGATATCCATTGTTTATGGCGTGCTATGCAAAATGCATCAAGCATTGCTTTAATAGGGGCCATATTGTCACGTAACACCCCACTAAGTGTCTGACATGCATATTCAGCGTTACTCACACTGTTAAGGGTAGCTACTGAAAACCCAAGCCTCGAAAATTAGGCACACAGTATCTGAGTCATTAACATGGAGGGAATCCACACTTATGAAACATCTGTAATTGCATTATTTGCTGTCAGATTAAATAAAATCAATAGCTATCTGTGCATTTCTGCATGTATGAACACACTTGCGGCCTGCAGTATAATCCCAATCGTGGAGCCCAGGTTGGAATGATTCAGGGAAGACTTAAGTGAAATTGGAAGTGTTGCTTCTATTGAGCAATGCAAGATTCCTCCAACAGTGATGCTGCTACATTGGTCTCATCAAGTTGAAATAGTTGAAATATATCTATTAGCAAGTTATTAGCATGCAATAATGGAAGTTCAGACTTTTGAGCCATAGTTCCAGATCTTTGATCTGTAGTGTCCTACTAAACATCTTGCAGATTTCAGAGGTATTTTCTTCAAATTTCAAGATACCATGCTAGTTCCTTTCCTCTTTTTGTTTGACTGCTTTTTTTTTTTTATTATTATTATTTAAATCATATGGCTAATTTGGCAGAAATGGTAAAATCATAATGCAATTTTCAGATTGAAATTCTATTTTTTATATTGACCAATCAAAACGTCAGCACTAATCTCTCTGTCCTAAGCCACTAACACTCTCCCAGTCAGCTACAGTTGTCAGGGCTGAATCTTGGCAACTCTCCTCAACATTTGCTATAGTTTATTTATATTTATTTATTCATGTTTTTAATTTTTTTCTTTTTTTTTTGGGTGGCAGGGCAGGGCATGAAATGGCTATTGACCTTAACATTGCACCATTAAAGTCACTTAAGCATGTTAAAATAAAAGTTGTTTTTGGTTGAGCCTCCTGACATTTCAGAACATTTTAAAACTAAAATCATTTTGCTTCAGTGTATATCACTATATTGCTTTTTTTTGGTTCCCATAATTAACATATGGTTGAACGATTGCATGAACCTGACATTTTCAGGCATTCAGAGGCAGAAATAAACCAATATAAATTTTATATGGATACACTTGAAAACTGTTTCACATAAAAGCAGTATTGTTTATATGTATTTTATTTGTATTGTTAATATATGACATATTTGTTAAATATTTTTTGGTGGGAAATTAAATAATGGCCCCAAAAATTGCATGTCAAGTCAATGATTAACACTGTTAATTCCTATTATTCTTCTTATTTGAATCTCACCAAACAATGTTTTATTTTCCTAACCAGTCTTTAAGACGCCTAGTATGTCTTCTGGTTGGTTGAGCTGCCCAGTTAAAAGCACTCTTTGGGGCCCTGAGAATAAAACACAAGTTGCACAATTGTACTTTTACAACCTCAAATTCTAAATATTACTTGTAAATATGTACATATTATGTATAAAAAAGACAATATTCTTAAATATTATATTATTACATATTCCACCATTTTTAACCTCATGTACTCACTAGAGAGAAAAACAGGCCAAGACTACATGCATGAAAGCGCCCCAAAACACAAGCCAACATGATCAAATGTAAAAACACACAGTGGAAGAAAAACAGCAGAAAAAAGATGTGTAGGATATAGAATTTCACTGTATAGCCCATCACAATCCTCGTTTTAATTTTAATTATCCCCCCGCTCATTAACACTGAACACGCCTACTGTGTTTATTTCTACTGCGGTGTGTGTTTAGCCTCTCCATTGTCACCCCCTCCAGTCCATGGGAATGGGATTCAGCCCACTCACAAATTTGTGGTGCCCATCCAACACTGCAGTCCTGGCGCTGTGACTGGTTTATATAAGATAAAAGGAGCCATAATTCAGAAATCTGACCAATTATGTGCAAAGAAGTGAAACAGATCTCATTAAAATGGCAATTCAAAAGTAATATGATTAGATTATGTTATGATCAAATGCCGTCTAATAGATATCATATTAGCACCGTTTAGCCATTTTCATCCAGGCTTGGCAGTTAGAATGTCACTTATGCAGTTAAATGTTTGCCTTGGCGTTCTCTCGTGGGATTTAATGCAGGTCAATGTATTGACAGGAGAAAGCACTGCTGGGTTCACATACCGGTCTATTCCAGAATCCTGGAGGAAAAGTTGCAGATAAAGGACCTGAAAGGGATCAGTGTTCTGTGAAAATAGTGAAATGCATGAACACCAGTTGTTGGTCTTGTACTACAATTGGCCCCTCTAATCTAAAAGCCAATAAGTCAAGTAAATTATTTTGAAATGCAGGGTTCCACTATTGAGTCATACCAGCAATTTCATGTTTCCAAAGATCCTTGTATTGTTGACATTTAAGGTATGCAGTACTAGTCAAATTTCAGAACACATCCATTTAGTTGGGTGTGTTGGTTATCCTAAAGGGTTACACTTAATAACTCCAACTGACGAGATGGCTGAAACAGTGCATACCCTGATATATATATACAGGGGTTGGACAATGAAACTGAAACACCTGTCATTTTAGTGTGGGAGGTCTCATGGCTAAATTGGACCAGCCTGGTGATTTTGTGAAGGTTCAGTTACAGTAAGAGCACAGTTCTGCTCAAAATTGCAATGCACACAACATTATGGGTGACATGCCAGAGTTCAAAAGAGGAACAAACTGTTTGGTGCATGTGCTATGACCAAGACAGCAAGTCTTTGTGATGTATCAAGAGCCACGGTATAGGGTAAAGTCCAGCATACCACCAAGAAGGACGAACCACATCCAACAGGATTAAACTGTGGACGCAAGAGGAAGCTGTCTGAAAGGGATGTTCGGGGACAGTGCTAACCTGGATTGTATTCCAAAAAAACATAAAACCACGGCTTACCCAAATGACGCTGTATTTACAGCCAACTATAAATGATTGTGGTCTAAAACTAGGTGTTTCAGTTTCATTGTCCAACCCCTGTACATATAAATATACTCTGATGTATCATAATATCATATTTTCACCCTAAGTCCACCTCTGGTATATATATATATATTTTAGGACAGTGAAAAAAGCCTCCTCCTTTAAAGCAAATATCCATTTGGAGTGTTAGAAAAGATCTCGCTATCTGCATAGAAAAAATTCCACATTTGGAGTGCCATGTTTTATAACCAAGTCATTTTATTAACCGGACAAACATTAAGTCACCTTGCATGTTTAAGGTGGTAGTAACTTCAGGCTCCTGCAGATGGCGTTGCACGAGGATGACGGGGCTATAAATACCTGTGACGGGAACTGGAGGGCCAAACTCCTGGTGATCTTTCTGCTCAAACACACCAGATTTAGCTAATCTGTGAACTGACAGATTTAGTAGGCAAGATCACCAGACAAAACCTTAGTCGTTGCGTGTTTAAGGTGGTAGTAACTTAAGACTCTGACAGATGATGGGGCTATGAATACCTGTGGGGTGTGAGTGACGGGATTCATAGATTGAGAGGAGGTGCTACAGTGCAGGGAATGTCTAGTTCCATGTGTGGAAAATGGCTCCAAAGCAAATAATAATTGGCTAAATGGAGTGACAGGATTTGGGCTTGGCCAAAGACCATAGTGTGAAGGAAGTAGCTAAATTTGCAGGTGTATGGAAGTGTAAGTTCATACATCCAGAAATTTGTCCAGTCCATGCCAAACTGAATCACAGCTGGTATTCTTGTGGAGGTATTACGTGATATTAGGTACTTTAAAATCACTGGTGTGTAATTTTTGGTCCAGTGAGCCTAGTCTGGTGTCTTCACGTAATTCTAAAATAATTCCATAAGTAGCCGTCTCTAAAATTTGAGTGGTACTGTAAGCTGGCTGTGTGCACAGTAGCTTACCTTATACTTAGGATGAACGAGCACCTCTAAAGATGATTATCCAAAGGAGATTATGCCAGGCTTTAGTGAACATCACCAAGTCCTTCAAAACATGGACTAACCATTTCTGATTTAAACCAAGAAAAGACAACCTGTACTATCCACCCAAAAGCTTGAGTGATAACTATGCGGCCGCTATAGGTAAGAAGTAGAAGCTCTTATTGGGAAGTGTGATATTATGTCTGCATGCTTCAGAGAACACAGCAAATGTACACCGGTTCTCATCAACTCAAAATGCACCGCTGATGATAATCCCCAGATACCAGCCCCACTGTTTTATCCTGTTGTGAAGCCGTTTGAGGGCCCACTGCTAAGCTGATGGCTTCAGTTCACTTTCTGCATTACCATGGTGTCCTGTGATGCTGGATTTAAGGGGGAAGGGGAGGGGATCTAGTAGCTTGTTGTGTTTAATTGCATGCATACCAAAGGACAGGTTGCCAATCAACCTTTCTCTTCTTCGCCCAGGCTCAACTTTGCATACTGTGGCCTCTCTCACACACTTTCAGACTCAAGCACCGGCTTAATCCATCCCTCCTAACCCCTGGCCTCTAATTGGCAGAAAGGGCTCATATCTACAGCGAGGCACGCCACCTTCCCTGTGGCCTTTTAAAATAATAGGTCAGCTTTTGGTGGGCCATAAGTACACCACCCTGCTCGCGAGGCCCGTCTCTCTCTAATTGTTCCACTCAAAGGGTAGGCACACATCAAAGTAGGTCAGGTTTTTAGAGAAAAGTCCCTACGGGGATGGAGGTGTTTGTTTTGCGCAGGTACAGTACTGCCAGCAGCGTGGTAAAGGAGTGCCTTGCTGGATCAGGCGTTGTTCTATAATAGAGCATGCCTATTGTTGTAGGGTTTCTTTCTGTATAGTCACATCCTAGAGTCTAGTCAGAAGGCTTGACAGGATTAGGGATGGGTTCCGAATTTACTTTGATGAGGAAACATTCAGGTCTCAGAATGTAGGCCTGTGTTGAAACAAGGTTTGGACAATAATTTGTTCCTGTTATGGAAGTGAGTAGCTAACAAGCTAGTCGGTCATTAATTACTTAATCCATGCAATGCATTAAGAACAATGAACACTATTAGTTGTCTGTCCATTTGTTCAACCATTCATCTGGCTGCTTGTGAGTCAGCTAACTAGCTAGCTATTATTTAAAAGATGTGGAGAGGTTATAGGTTTTAGATTATACAGCAATAACATTAGCTTTGTGGGCCAGTATAAATGTGGATTAGACCTATAGAGGAGTGCGGATCAGTATGGCTATAGATAAGACCCATAGAGGAGTGTGATCAGTAAGGCTGTGGATTATATTTATAGAGGAGTTTGGGACAGTATGTCTTTAAATTAGACCCATAAAGGAGTGAGGGTCAGTATGACTGTGGATTAGACTCATAGAGGAGTGGGGGACAGTACGACTGTGGATTAGACGCATACAGGCATAAACAAAGGCAGTATGGCTGTAGATTAGATCCATAGAAGAGTGTGGGACAGTATGGCTGTGGATCAGACCCATAAAAGAGTGTGGGACAGTATGGCTGTGGATTAGACTCATAGAGGAGTGGGGTCAGTAAGCCTGTGGATCAGACCCATAGAGGAGTGGGGGGCAGTATGGCTGTGGATTAGACTCATAGAGGAGTGGGGGGCTGTATGGCTGTGGATTACACTCATAGAGGAGTGTGGGACAGTATGGCTGTGGATCAGACCCATAGAAGAGTGTGGGACAGTATGGCTGTGGATTAGATTTATAAAAGAGTGGGGGACAGTATGGCTGTGGATTAGACTCATAGAGAAGTGGGGGACAGTATGACTGTGGATTCGATTTATATAGGAGTGTGGGACAGTATGACTGTGGATTAGATTTATAAAGGGGTGTGGGATAGTATGACTGTGGATTAGACCCATAGAAGAGTGTGGGACAGTTTGGCTGTAGATTAGATTTATAAAGGGGTGTGGGATAGTATGACTGTGGATTACACTCGTAGAGGAGTGTGGGACAGTATGTCTGTGGATTAGATTTTTTAAGGAGTGTGGGACCGTATGGCTGTGGATTAGACCCATAGAAGAGTGTGGGACAGTATGGCTGTAGATTAGATTTATAAAGGGGTGTGGGATAGTATGACTGCGGATTAGACTCATAGAGGAGTGTGGGATAGTATGACTGTGGATTAGACTAGTAGAGGAGTCAGGGACAGTATGTCTGTGGATTAGATATATACAGGAGTGTGGGACAGTATGGCTGTGGATTAGACTCGTAGAGGAGTGGGGGACAGTATGTCTGTGGATTAGATTTGTAAAGGAGTGTGGGACAGTATGACTGTGGATTAGACTCATAGAGGAGTGTGGGACAGTATGACTGTGGATTAGACTCATAGAGGAGTGTGGGACAGTATGACTGTGGATTAGATTTATAGAGGAGTGTGGGACAGTATGGCTGTGGATCAGACCCATAGAAGAGTGTGGGACAGTATGGCTGTGGATTAGACTCATAGAGGAGTGTGGGACAGTATGGCTGTGGATCAGACCCATAGAAGAGTGTGGGACAGTATGGCTGTGGATTAGACTCATAGAGGAGTGTGGGACAGTATGACTGTGGATTAGATTTATAGAGGAGTGTGGGACAGTATGGCTGTGGATTAGATTTATAAAGGAGTGTGGGACAGTATGGCTGTGGATCAGACCCATAGAGGAGTGTGGGACAGTATGGCTGTGGATTAGACTCATAGAGGAGTCGGGGACAGTATGGCTGTAGATTAGACACAAAGAGCAGTGTGGGCCAGCATTAGGGCCACTCTATTACTAATCAGACCAAACGTTCCAGACTCGGAACAGTGTCAATACCTGGAAAATGTTGCGATGCAGATGCACAATTACCAACTAAGGCTTTTATCCATCCTGTGACAATGCATTTCAATCCTCTTCCTAGCGAATGGTGCTACTTTCCATTAAAAGTCCATTACAAACTTCCTGTAGTTGTATTTTTTGGGGAAGACAAAATCCAGTTCCTGTTTCTCACTGTGAATAGAAATACATAAATGCAAGCAGGACGTAAATTTGACATTAAGTCTTTTAGGCAGCGCCATTGTTGCATTGGCACTGGATGTGATAGCCCGAGTACTTTTCTCTGAGAGCCTTGCCTAAAACTAGTGCATGGTTAAAGCCCTCATCGCCCCCCCCCACCCCAACTCCACACCCCACCCCCAAAGTATTTCACAAGCTTTCATGTATTTAATGAAGCCTTTCATACACTCAACACAATCTTGCGGCTTTGTGGCACCCTCCAGCCAAGCTATTATTCCAGCGCCCGACCCTATCTCATTCATTTGGAGGAGTCTCGCAAGCTTTTATACTTTTTTTGGCATTACATTCTCACACCCTCTCTCTCTTTCTCTACCTTTTACTCTCCTTTATCTCTAGGTTTTTCGCTCCCTTTTACACGCACATGCGGTCACACACACATACACACAATACTCCCATCTCACCCTCAGCGGGTCCCGCATCCCACATATATGCTCAATAATGGGCTGGAGCAGCTTTGGGTTGCCTGCGCTCCTCTATTATTTCAGACTGCTGGAACAGGCTGGTGAGAAAAGGCTTCAGCACAGCGTGCTACAATAGGAAAAGTACCCGGTGCCATTCGGCTCCTCTCTTAGCGCATGGCTGAACCCGCGCTTCTCCTTATGTCAGTCAGCTCCACACTGGGGCTGAGGCACACAGGGTTAGGTGGGAAACAGGCCACAGATAAAGAAGGAGCACACAGTGGGAATACACTGTGCATGTCTCTAATGGCTGACGTTAGATGAGTCATAGTCTGACCTACATCGCCTCATAAACACATTTCCTCATGTTCACACACACACACAGACAGACGTGTGTGCGCCGACAGAGCGAACGCACACACACATCAGAGAAAAATGGAATTACACAAGCAAATAATGGAGTCCTTGGTAAAATGAAGTTAATTTATAGTGTCTCACAAAGCTAAGTGCTTTTCTTCAAAGTGAGAGCAATTAGCCCCGTGGAGGTAAGTCACATTAAAACAGCACTTTATGCAGTCCAAGTCAAACTTGGTCTACCTTTCTCTCGGAGTAGTAATTGTTTCTTTGGAGGGGGCAGGGACAGGCAGAGATGTGGGCATGGAAGCAGCAGTGCGTGAAATTTTCATTCGCCACCAAAGTTCCTCGTGAAGTTTTGTCACACAGAGCGACTTTGCTCACATCGGTCACATCGCTGTCGCTGAACTGCATTATTATGATGTCCTGTCCACTCTGCTGGAGAGCCCAAGACCCTGGACTCGTCCATAATCACAAGTGGGCTTCCAGGATCACTATTTCAAACACAGGAAAACAATGAAGGATAATAAGGATGTTGTGTTAGTCTAAGCTCGGATTTCTGAGCCGACGTTTTCCAAACCTAAAGACAAGTAGAAGAAATGAAAATGACTCTGTAAATATCAAATATAATATTAGAAGTATTAAACACTTATGGGGTGGCATGGTGGCAGAAAGACCCAGGGTTTGATTCCCACCGTCAAGGCAGCCAGAGTGTGAAAGGCAGACAGACTGTGCTGGACTAGCAGCCTGTCCACGGTGTTTCCTTCCTCTTGCCTTGACTGGGATAAACTCCAACAACCTGCATTACTAAGGAGGATATGAGATTTTTATTTTTTTACACTCAGTTGTCAAAAGAATAGCTGCACCCAGAAGGAAGTGTGAGATTGCAGTGCTGTTGGGAAGGAAGATAAAGGTTACCAGGACCAATAAATGATGATACATTTAAACTGATATTGGTGATATTTATCAGTGCATGACATCAGGCTGCCATGTTTGGTAACACAACATGTCAAACGTCTTGGCGCTGTAGAGGTTCCTAGTGGTGTCCTTTGATAATCCATCCCATGCAGCTTGAATATTTTCACACAGTCCATTTAGATTTTGTGGTTAGGGTGGAGGCGGAGTGACACCAGGCCTTCAGTGACGCATGACAACAAACCAGTCATCTTGGCGCTGACCATGGTATCACCACACATGGATTCGTTGGTCGTCTCCACTAGGATAAAAGCGGGACTCGATCTTCATCGCTGAAGATGACCCATTCCTATTCCAAGTTACTGCATGACAGTCGGACATGACACCATTGCAGTCTTTGGGGATGCTGACCTGGTGGTAAGGACCGTCTGCCAATGATACTGACACTAGCATATCATGGAGGGCATCACTGCTCACTGAATTTCAACACTTGTGGATGTGGTATCAGTCAGGTACAGCGATAAGGCCCATCCTTGATTACGTCACATGCACATCTGAGGGTGAAACTTCAGTCATTCGCATGTTTAACAATGTCATGTCATGTTTCACTTAACCATGCTCGGCCACCTAAATTCCTCCAAAGCCTGCTTGGCGGTGTCCACCCAGATAACATGAGGGGAACATCCAAAAAATTTTATTTTAGACAATGCCAATAGCCTTGTTCTCATTTCTCCCCAGCAATGCCCTGGTCTTCTCGATTCCTGGAAAGTAGCTTCAGCACAAACACCTATAGGCATGTTTAATTAATATCTAGGGGGGCACTGTGGTAATTGCTCAGTAATCCACATCTTCATTTGACTAGTGCTGGCCTCTCAGGACCCAGCCTTAAAAAGCTCAGACAGGGAAGACTGTTAATGATACAAATCTGCGGCAGCTTGGACAAAGCGAGGGATTGATTCGCAGTCTCCGGGGGTGATGAGCGAAGGGAGGTGAGAGAGTTGTTAGAGGTTGACAAGGTTGGGGGTGGAAGGTGCATGGTTGGAGGGTACAAGAGGAAACATCCCATTTGTCTCACTGTGGGAGTGAAATGGCTGGAAACAGTAATTAACCCAATTAGCACCAGAACAATAAAAGTCCCTTTCTGCAACTGCGGCCTCTCCAGCATTAAGAAGGAATCAACATGTTTCGTTTATTTTGTCACCTGTGATGTTGTGCTGCCAAAAGAGCCTTCGGTTTCCGATTTTATAATGGCCAGGCTTGGGAATTAGTGCTCAGGTTGTGTTTGGAAATGTTTTGGTGTTTGTGTGTGGGGAGGTATTATTGGTTGCACTGGGGGCTTTATTTCCCAACAGTGTAACTCCACACACATTTGCAGTGTATCTGATTTGTTTCCACACACGTACGCACAAACCCTCATCCTCGGTAAGTATGTGCGTAGCGGAAAAGAGGGACATAGAGGTTAAAACAGATGGGCAGGGAAAGTACCTGCAGCATGGAGAGAAGTGGAATAGTTAGTGTGGGGTTGAATGCCCAGCGCCTATTTAAGCTGTCTCAGTGATGATGGTTGACATTGCTGCACAACAGCTGGTTATTACATTATACGATATTTGCACCTTTTGATTTATTTTGCCCTCCATGATTTGTGCCAGCCGAAGAAGTTTTGTTTATAGCTTTGATCATTGAATTAAAGGTTAGATCGTTTTTTTGGACTTTCTATTCCAAAACTGAAAATCTGGCAACCCACATTCTCCAAACGTGGTTTCCACATTGACACAGAACAAGCTTTTTCTAGGTTTAAGGAAGTAAATGAACGTACCAGACCTACTAAACCATTGCTTACATGCTAGACTGCATTAGTCTTATGAATTCCAGAATTTTCTTGAAGTTTCTCACTCATCATTGGTGGTCTTCAAAGTGAAGGTTATCTATGCTAAAGGAGTATACTGGCTGCACAAGGATGTTAAAACAATTGGATTCCACCCAAAGACCTTCTCTATCTGAACTAGTAGTGGTTTAAAAATGATATTATTTAAAAATGTATTGAAGTCAGCATTGGCCATGGACATGGAGAAGCCATAGCCACATGTGGAGCCTTCTGATAGCACATGACTCACAAGACTTACTGTAAATAAATTATTCATGTGTGGTTTGTGCTGGGCTCTGGAGACACTGTAGTCAGTGGGCTAGTGGTGAAGTGTTGGTCCCTACCATTGGGGCAATTGTCGCAGGGGGTGACCATCCCTATACTTCATATGCAAACACACACACATAGATTTCTTCTCATGTCCATTTTCGTTGGTCGTCTCCACTAAGATCAAAGCGGGCCTCGATCTTCATCGCTAAAGATGACCCATTCCTATTCCGAGTCACTGCATGACAGTCGGACATGACACCATCGCAGTCTTTGGGGATGCTGACCTGGTGGTAAGGACAGTCTGCTTCCTGCTTCAGCCATCTGCCAATGATACTGACACTAGCAGGTCATGGAGGGCATCACTGCTCACTGAATTTCAACACTTGTGGATGTGGTATCAGTCAGGTACAGCGATAAGGCCCATCCTTGATTACGTCACATGCACATCTGAGGGTGAAACTTCAGTCATTCGCATGTTTAACAATGTCATGTCTATCTCTGACCCCATCCCAAGCCTTATCCCTAACCCTAACAATCACTTAATCCTTAAACTTCCCTTTAAACTTGTCTTTGCCATCAAACTAAACAAAGCAGGTCCCCATGATGTGAGTGTATAGACATGCTTTGGTTCCCTCAGCATGTCATAAACTCACACCACACACACGGAGGTGTATTAAAGTGTGTGCATGTGTGCAACAGAAAAGGGTGGTGCTCAGGTTAAAACAAATGGGCAGGGGTATTACCTGTATGGGCATATGGAGAGATACAGTGTAGCATGGTTGAGAGCACAGTGCATTTGTGAAACGTCTGAATGGCATTTCAGCCAGGAAAAGCTTTAGTTTCGGGATTTTTTACACTGAATCAATTGCTAATGTGTTATGTTATGTTTAGATGGTGGGCTATTTATTGGATGCACCGGGACTTTCCGACAGCAGAGCCTAGCCCTAGCAGAAAGGGGGATGTTCAGGTTAAAACAGATGGGCAGGGGAATTACCTGCAGAAGGAGTAGATGGAGAGAAATAGCGTGGCTGGTGTGCCACTGAGTGCATGGTGCATATTTAAACTGTCTGAATGGCTGGGGTAATTTGGCTGCATTAGCAGAATAGCAAAGGTAGCCTACTGTCTGTATCCGGGGTCAGGAAAATCACCAAACTGTGACGGGGACTGGCCATCCAGGAGTGTTTACTATCAATATTTCATTTATTTTGTCCTCCGCCAGGCCTGTGACCAGACAAAAGCACCAACATTACAAAAGGCATTTGCATCAGCATGGCATTACTCACTGCACTATTCACTCTCGGAGTAGTTCGTAGTTATAACTGCATTTAGAGCTTTATCTCATTACCCTGTATAATGTTTACAATAAGAAAAAAACGTCATTGGGATGTATTGAAGCAATCTGAACGCATGAAGTTATTAACACCCTCTATTGCTGATAACATATTTGGTTGTTCTAAATAACTGCATTATGGAAAGGGATGCTTCCTTAACAAGATTATTTCGGTTTTACTGGTGAGATTTACAGTGCTGTGATGATGTGCGACAGGTCAGAGCTTCTGAGAAGAACCACAGGTGCTTAGCGGTGTGCCAGAGGGGGCACCCAGGAGTAATGAATCTCGTAGACCCCAAGCCGACCCATAAACTCTAATCCTGGGGCGACACTTGCTGAAACAGATCTTGAAGAATGACCGACAGAGGCAGTAAGAAATTTAGTTAGGCACTTGGACAGTGTGGGACTGTATCGGGCAAGGGCACAGTTTCCTCCTGAGGTATATATGTGCACACACATATGTATATATAAAATGCAAGCCTCCTCCATTGTATATGATGCTACCAAGCCAGGAGGGTTCCACATAAACAGCCACTGCATCTTTTTAAACTGCTAACAGACTGGATTGCTTAACACGCTTGGAGGAGAACACTAACTGCCAGTTCTAATGTCAGCTAACTAAAACCTACATTGGCTAGCAATGTGCTGGGTGACAGACGGCTGAGGCATCACCAATAATTAAACTTGTGATTACCAGATGATAGAGTGTAGATGCCACTATATTTTATTTTACTGCTAAAAAAGTTGTTGACTATATATATATATATATATATATACATACATATACAGGGGTTGGACAATGAAACTGAAACACCTGGTTCCACAATCATTTATTAGTATGGTGTAGGGCCTCCTTTTGCGGTCAATACAGCATCAGTTGGTCTTGGGAATGACATGTACTGCGTCCTGCACAGTGGTCAGAGGGATTTTAAGCCATTCTTCTTGCAGGATAGTGGCCAGGTCACTACGTGATGCTGGTGGAGGTTCGTCCTTCTTGGTGGTATGCTGACATTACCCTGGATACCGTGGCTCTTGATACATCACAAAGACTTGCTGTCTTGGTCACAGATGCGCCAGCAAGACGTGCACCAACAATCTGTCCTCTTTTGAACTCTGGTATGTCACCCATAATGTTGTGTGCATTGCAGTATTTGGAGCAGAACTGTGCTCTTACCTGCTAACTGAACCTTCACACTCTGCTCTTACTGGTGCAACGTGCAATTAATGAAGACTGGCCACCAGGCTGGTCCAATTTAGCCATGAGACCTCCCACACTAAAATGACAGGTGTTTCAGTTTCATTGTCCAACCCCTGTATGTATATATATAAAATAATTTTTTTACACAGGCCAGCAACTGTCTAAGATTACATTTTTGCATTGCATCGTCATGATGTAATCATATGTGTCTTAGAAATGGACAATATCATGTGCATTCTGTTTATTAGTTAACTAATGCACTTTCATTATTCGAACACTACAGTGCAATTGATTTTACCCACATTAGAACATCAGACTTCATACCCCCATAAATCACGTCTTTAAGCCCCTCAGTAAAAAACTAATGGGAAGATACATTAGTCCCCTATGACCAAATTTCCCCAACATCGTGTAAGACCTAACGTTCAGACGCTCTGGCATCATTGAATTGTGCAATTGGGCCAGATTTGGTGGATGGCTTCCCTGGCCATTTTCGAGGAGGATTCTCGCAACTGCTGGTAGACCTGTATGACTGTACGCTTCCATACACCTGCAGATTCAGCTACTTCCTTCACACTATGGCCTTTGGAATGATGAAATGCAATAGCTTCTTTTGGCCATCATTACCATCTGCTTTGGAGCCATTTTCCACACATGGAATGAGACATTCACTGCACTGCATCACCTCTTCCCAATCTATGGATCCTGTCACTCACACCCCACAGGTATTCATAGCCCCATCATCCTTGTGCATCGTTGAGGCCAGCAGAAGCCTGAAGTTACTACCACCTCATTATTCGGGATCTACAGGGCAATTAAATACAAGGTATTAAAGCTTTTGCTAATACACAAAGATGCTCTAAGCGGAGTATATTGGTGCACCCCTTTGGGCCAGGTGTGGGAAATTGGGCTTAGTGTTTGGCTAGGCTTTGCTGGCAATGAGTAATTGGTTGTATTGGGGCCTTTGCTTTTCAATAGACACCTAGCTGGTTTCCACACACAAACCCACACTCTCTGTAAGAATAACTAAAAAGGCAGGATGTTCAGCTTAAAACAAACGAGCAGGTAAATAACCTGCAGCACAAACAAAAGGAGAGAAGTTGAGCCAACATGTTGTTGAGTGCACACAAATATTTCAAGGGCCTGAACGGCTGGAGTAACTTTGCTGCATAAGCAAAGTTGCTGTCTGCTACTTTACAGGACCCTTGCGTAAACACTCAGCCAGGCGATTTTTTTTCTCGTTCTACAACAAGCCACTTACTGTGAGGGGGCAGTGGTGGTGTCGTCCTGGCAACTGCTTCCGGTGTTTCAGATTCAGTTTCTGCACTAGGATGGAACCGAGCATGTTACGGTATGAACTAGGGGAGTGACTTATGAGATACGCAGAGATACGCATAGGTAAGCATGTTTCCCTTGCTGCTAAACACTCCAGATCCACACGAGAAGGGAATCATTTAATCTCCTGATCCGGGCAGTGTGTTATTTTTAATTCTGAATTAGCTCTCTTGATGCTCGTTCCCCGTGTGCCTGCTACATATTGATGCGCCTCTTCTTCTGTGACCTGCCTCTGAGTGGGGAAAAAAAGACATGAGCGTTTGACAGCACAATCTCCTCTTCAGAGTGCAGAAAGAAAAAATCTCACCCTGCTAAGGATTCAAAGACAAGCGTACAATAAAGCACAAACTTTATCTGAGCCTCGCAGCATTTTTGGAGCCTTGTTTTATTCAGCAGAAGAAATGAAATAGGCATATCTCTCTGTCTGTCTTTCTCTTTATCTCTCTCTCTCTCCCTCTCTCTTTCTCTCTCTCTCTCTAGTCTCCTGCTCGGTGACTCATCAGCAAGGCATCCAGCAAGATGCTGAATAATGTATGGGCCAGCACACACAGGCAGAGCCACAATGCAATCTCGCAGAGGCCTGGGCCCATGCTCATGTTGGACAATCAGACTGGTCCTGTACAACCTGCTCTGTGTAATTCCAGGCATAAGTTCTCACTCAGAGAGGAGCCCCAGGACTCTCTCTCCTTCTCTCACACTCCTGCCATTTTTCCCTGGTAGATTGACTGCACATTGTGGAATCACGGTGATCTTACTGAGTAGTCTTCTTCTTCTTCTACTTCTTCTCCTCCTCCTTTTTCCTCTTCTTCTTCTCCTCCTCCCTATTTACCTTCTTCCACTTATTCTCCTCCTCCTCCTCAGGGACTGAAAATGACAATCTACTGGTGTTGGAACTGGTCTGTTTACACTTCAGGACCCCAAACTAATTATGTACAGTTCTTTAGCGTGGCTTCAGTCTGTGGTTAATGTGGTAAGACCATCATAGGACTGAGGTACAAGGAGGAGATGGGGTGGTGGTGAGGACTGGGGGAACAGAAGTTAAGGGTGAAAATATATAGGGTCCTTTATTTAAAGGAGGAGGGGGTTCAGGCATGTACCTCCTCTTTGTCTGCTCCATCCTGGCTCCACCCACTCTCACACCTGCTCCCATTTATGCCCCATTGTTTGCTCTGCCTGCTTGCCCAGTCTCTGTGTTCCTACCAGAGTTCTACGCTGTGTTTTTCTCTGTTCCTGATTCCAGTATCTTGCTGTGTTTGTGTTGGTTTTGACTCTTTCTTTGGTTTTTCATGTCTCTGATGATGCCCGCCTGTGTTCTGACCCTTGCCAGATATTGATTCCTGGACAACTCCTAATAAAACCACCCTGCGCTTTCCACCTGCCTCAACCTGCCTGTTACACCTCCCCCGTGAACTTCAGTATTTCTATAACTCCATGTAACTTCTATGAACTGGAGTTTCTGGAATTGGAATTTGTGAATGTGATGACGGTATATGTAAGAGATTACAGAGAGATAGAATAGTTTATTGGGGAAAACTGCTAGGATCTATACACTGTACCCTACTATGAAGGGCCGCCTCTAGCCTGAATACAAGTTGAGGTAGGTTGGGCTTGGAGGCGTAAAGGTTCCGTATGGCATCCTGCAGCACATTTGCCCACAGATGCTGCAGCTGGGGCTGTAGATCCTGTACACTCATAGGTTGCCGAAGCTGGTGCCCCAGCTAGTCCTATAAATGTTGGATTGGCGATAAATCTGGTGACTAGGCAGATCAAGAAAGTGTTGTACCCTGGCAGAGACATTCCTGGGAAACCCTTCCCATGTGTGGGTGAGCAATAGCCTGCCAGAGTGGCCAGAGGATGGACTGCACATATCGCTGAGCTGTTAGTGTCCGTCGTATCACTACTTGGTGTGGCCTATTGTCATATGCGATGACTCCCCTGATCATCACACCAGCTGTTAAAGCAGGATTGGAGGACTCACCACAAGGGCCCCATATTCAAACCCCACCATCGTCAGATCCTATACAGAACCTGGATCATCGCTAAAGATGATACAGATCCAGGTCGTAGCAGTCCAGGTTTCTTGTTCACGACACCACTTCAAACGAAGGTGGCTGTCAAAGGCACACGTAATGAGCACTGTGACACCAAATTCCCTTCTGCTGAGCACCTGGAAATGGTCCGGGCAAAGACAGGGATGTGCAATGAAGGTGCCACCTATGTCTGGATGGTGGACAAGCAAACTGTGGGAGTTCCTTGTGCTTGTCTGGAGATCAAATGTGCCTCCCTACTGGTGGTCTGTCCGGGCTGTTCAGAGCCTGTTTGTAATGCATGCATGCCCTCAAGTAACCAGACCACACCTGTAATCATTTACAGATCTTCCTGAGACAAAAGTGCAGACTGAGTTTTGCTGCAATCTGACATTTCCTCTAATGCATTCCTCTTTCTTTTGTCAAAGTTGTTTCATTATGGAAGTGAGGAATTATATCATAGGCATATGTGCAGGCTCAATACACCACCTTACAATATTTCATCTTATACTCCTATATAGGTATAATGACTAAACACTTATCAACCTAATTGTCTAGTTTGGAGCGCTTAGGGTGTTATTTGCATGAAACAGAGATAATCATCCTCACACTTGTTATGTAAACTCAATTACTAAATAAGTCTCAGGAGAAATATCTGAGCAGCAGTACTCTTCAGGAAAAGCCTTCTCCGTTGATCGAATGGAATCAGAGATGTCTCAAACGTCACCTTTTAGGTTTCTTATTCTTGAAAAACCCAACAGAAAATTGACAATTCAGGATCTTTTTTTCAGAGACAGCCAATCCAGGTCCTCCACTGGTTAAGCTGGACTTACAGAAGGCCTGTAAAAGAAACTAATGCGTTAGTGTACTGTAAGTAGTGTGTTGGTGTACAGTAACTCAGTGAGTGTAATGCGTTAGTGTGCTGTAAGTAGTGTGTTGGTGTACAGTGACTCAGTAAGTGTAATGTGTTAGTGTACTGTAAGTAGTGTGTTGGTGTACAGTAACTCAGTAAGTGTAATGTGTTAGTGTGCTGTAAGTAGTGTGTTGGTGTACAGTAACTCAGTAAGTGTAATGTGTTAGTGTGCTGTAAGTACTGTGTTGTGTACAGTTACTCAGTAAGTGTAATGTGTTAGTGTACTGGAAGTAGCGTGTTGGTGTACAGTAACTCAGTAAGTGTAATGCGTTAGTGTACTGTAAGTAGCGTGTCGGTGTACAGTAACTCAGTAAGTGTAATGCGTTAGTGTGCTGTAAGTAGCGTGTCGGTGTACAGTAACTCAGTAAGTGTAATGTGTTAGTGTGCTGTAAGTAGTGTGTTGGTGTACAGTAACTCAGTAAGTGTAATGCGTTAGTGTACTGTAAGTAGCGTGTCGGTATGCGGTAACTCAGTAAGTGTAATGTGTTAGTGTACTGTAAGTAGCGTGTTGGTGTACAGTAACTCAGTAAGTGTAATGCGTTAGTGTACTGTAAGTAGTGTGATGGTGTACAGTAACTCAGTAAGTGTAATGCGTTAGTGTACTGTAAGTAGCGTGTCGGTGTACAGTAACTCAGTAAGTGTAATGCGTTAGTGTACTGTAAGTAGCGTGTCGGTATGCGGTAACTCAGTAAGTGTAATGTGTTAGTGTACTGTAAGTAGCGTGTTGGTGTACAGTAACTCAGTAAGTGTAATGCGTTAGTGTACTGTAACTCAGTAAGTGTAATGCGTTAGTGTACTGTAAGTAGTGTGTTGGTGTACAGTAGCTCAGTAAGTGTAATGTGTTAGTGTACTGTAAGTAGTGTGTTGGTGTACAGTAACTCAGTAAGTGTAATGCGTTAGTGTACTGTAAGTAGTGTGTTGGTGTACAGTAACTCAGTAAGTGTAATGTGTTAGTGTACTGTAAGTAGTGTGTTGGTGTACAGTAACTCAGTAAGTGTAATGTGTTAGTGTACTGTAAGTAGAGTGTTGGTGTACAGTAACTCAGTAAGTGTAATGCGTTAGTGTACTGTAAGTAGTGTGTTGGTGTACAGTAACTCAGTAACTGTAATGTGTTAGTGTACTGTAAGTAGTGTGTTGATTTGAAGGTACTTTAGTACTTTTCCTCCAGTGGAGGTCTAAAGGGAGGAGCTTCTATATTTACTGGAGGAATATTTTAGCTTGGGGATCTTTACTTTAACCATAAGTATATGGTTTGTGTACTTCGTCCAGCACTGTGGAGATATTGTTTCGATCAGGAAGTGGCTATGAAGAGCTCAGGTGATGTGGGTGTGTAAAGTAGGTCTCGCGTGGGAGCATGCTCTCAGTAAGACAAATGAATTTGCTGTAGTTGAAGTTATTAGCGTAAATGAGAGTGTTAATGGAGTAGTTTGAGTGATGCTCAGAGTAAACAGTGCTACTCCAACATGACAACTGCCTGGAGCAGCACTTTACTAGGCATTCTTACTGCCTGTTAAAGCATGTGTAACACCATATGTTCAAAAGTACCAACACCTCTCCCAGTCACCATGTTAAGGTGCACCCATTGCTGAACCAGGCGGTCAATTGCATTTACACAGTTTGTTAAGTTTATATGCCTAATATGATTAATTTGGTGAGAGAATTGTACAGCCAGTGGGGCTGCATTCTCCAAAGTGGTGGGGTACCATCCAAAGTTGGGATGAGCTAGGTCTGAAGCAGAACTAATCTTCCAGTATTAGTACCTGACCTCATTAATGCTTACAACGTCCCACCATTTTGCATAAAACACTTACCAGGAAGTGACTCTTAGTGCAACAAAGAAGGGGCAAGCTCACTTAAACACCCTGGATTTCTGAACAAACCCTGAACTAGCAGGTGCCTAAAGATGTGTGGACATTTAGTGTATTCCTCTTTTCCTTTTCTAGTTATTACTGTTATGATTATTAATCATTAGCTGCTATGCAACTACCACATAAGAGATGTAGTCCTGACTAAGGTACTGAACGGCATGTGGAAATGTGCGTAGTCAATTATCCTACTCTCCAGTATTTTATTAATGCAACATGAATGCTGTGTTATTAGTATAATAGAGTGTGAGTGTCTGTAATTACGGGCCTCTTCAATGCATTTTGGAGACTGCATACACTCCAGCAGGAGGGCAAAGAGCTGGAGGATGACAGAAAGATGAGCGCTCAGTAGTTTAGTGGTCCTTGACCCGAGTGGCTGTGTTCAGCTCCGCTGCCTCTTGTATGTATGGCTGTAATTCTGCCGGCTCCTGTGAACCGTGCCGTATCCTGCTGTCCCTGGCCGTGTCCTACACCCACCGGTCCAGTAAGGCTGTGCTGTTGGGGTCAGCACTATGCTCCAACATGAGCCCTTCACCCCTCCACACGCACACACGCTGAAGCTTCCCCTGTCCCCTCTGCCCTCAGTAATCAGCACTGCCTCTGGAAGAAAGCTGCAGATCAGCTTTTCATTTAACCCCAGCAGCACCTCGCGTTTCAGTCTTAGACACCTGCTTACACACACACACTCACATAAACAGCTCTCAGCCTCTAAAGCACTCAGACACGCAGTGTTCCCCTTCTCTACAGGTCTCTCGCTCAAATTGCCAGAGGGCCAATTACAAGTTTCCCAGCCTGCAGCATACAGTTTTTGACAGACTCCTCTCTCTATGTAAATGGGTTGCCAGTTCCCACCGTCTAGGAGCTCATTTAATAACCTTTAAAAAGCAGCTAGCTGAGCTCTCCTATTAGTTTCTCCATTGTTTTCTTGGTTGAAAATACCAGAAACACAACGATAGTCATATAATAATAATAATAATAATAATAATAATAATAATAATAATAATTTATTATTATTATTGTTATAATAATAATAATAATAATAATAACAATAATAATAATAATAATAATAATAACAATAATAATAATTTATTGTTGTTGTTTTATTATTATTATTATTATTATTGTTGTTGTTTTGTTTTTGTTGTTGTTGTTGTTTTTTTTTATTATTACTGCTACTATTATTATTATCACCATCAATATCATTATTATTATTATCATTATTGTTGTTATTATTATTAATTATTATTATTATTATTATTATTTACTTGAAAAGTGAATTTCCATAATAAAATCCAGAGCGAGTAAGCCTGTTGCTAGCCATCGATAATGTGAGCTAAAAGTTGAATAAGATTGATGGGAAAAACGAGGGATCAATAAACACCCTATAGAGGAGTGCCGGTCTGTATGGCAGTGGTTTACTGCTTGGGGACCCGTGAGTACATGCAGTTTGGTATCTGTAGGTTAAAGAAAACAATAGGGTTTTAATAGGGTGAAAATTGGTATGATACTATGAGTAAAAAATGAGGGATGAAGAGAAAAAAAAAGACGAGTGTGGGTCAGACCAGCATGGAATTTGTGCTTGGGAGTCTACCCTGAGATGTATGTGAAACGGTGAGAGTGACCAAAACGTCTGTCGGATCAAAAACCTGTATATAACCACACTATCGCTGATCAGAGTGAACAATGGAGTTGGTACGGTGTCAATATCTGGAACCTGTGGGACTAGTTAGTGGACAAAAAGTCTTAATCTAGAAGTAGTAGTAGAAGGACCTTGCTCCTCATGTGTTAAATCCTCAGAGAGAAATCTTGGTGGTGTTGTCTTTGACTTAGACCTCAGATTTGATTAACAAATCAACGCTGCGGTTAAAAGTAGTTTCCAGCTCAGAAACACTGCCAAACTGAAGCCCTTTAAGTTTTTCTGACCTCTAAAAAGTCATTACTGAATTCATCTCATCTCTTCACAACTAGATTACTGTAATTCCCTATACACTGGGATTAACCGGTCTCTACTGCAACGTTTACAGTTAGTCCAGAACGCTGCATCCAGATTATTGGCTAGAACCAAGAAAAGAGAACTCCCTAAAGGCGCTTTACTTGGCTACCCTACTATAGGATACGAGATTTGCTCACATCCCTAAATCACGTAGCGCTACTTATTGAGATTTGCTCACATCGAAATCACGTAGCGCTCTTTGAGATCTTCATCCCAGAATTTGTTCTCCGTCCCCAGGGCGCATCTGAAAAATCAGAAATCCTAATGGAGAACTTCCACCCATGTGTTGGTAGTCTACAGTTCAAATGCAGTTGGGTTATGCAACAGGAATTATCCAATTAATGAATCTGTAGTCAGTTTGCTTATTGTGTGTTGCTGGCATTAGTGAAAGCACCTGTATAGTAACTATATAGCAATGCAGCATGCATCTCCCTCTACTGTACCTGATGTCCCCGTTTGATTGGACGTACCATGGTTATAAGAGTGGTACTAAAGTGTGGGTCCATATACAGATACTTAGATGAAAAGATGCAACCTGATACTAAATATTGACTACTATGACCATTAATAATAATAATGGCCTAATAATAACTAATAGCCTTTACCTGGGCCCAAAGTTATGTTCCACTGTAATGCTAAGGAAGGCTGCATGCACAGTGTTGCTTAACTAATGGCAGTCCAATAATCAGTGTCCAGACAGGCAGGGGTTAAAATACAGGCAGGCAGCATTCACCATGTGTAGTACTTTACAGTCCCAGAGGGGGCAGTATGTGGCATGCCCACTTAAAATAGTAAAACTGCCATATTAGCTGATTGTAGCTATTGTATTATTAGTAGCAGTTACTAAACAATAGATATCAAGATTATTAACTGAATATGTTTAATATGGAAACAGATTTTTCCCTCACCAGTGAAGTGAAATTTTGGGAATACAGCAGCGGTACTTGTCGGTAAAGGTATAACTGATTCAGGTTTGAGCTTCATTCTGTTTTGAATATGAATATATGAATATGCTAATGAATTAACATGCAGCACAGGTTCCTTGTGTATTTGTTTGTTTGCTGCAGACATGCATCAAACACATTCTGTCGATAACAGGCCGTGGCGTAAAGATCAGCGAACAATTGCTTATAGGCTGATTAACACACATGCCCGTAGAGTAGTCAGACTGAGCGCTTAGGCACCTCAGACACTGCAATGTTCCCGTCTTTCGTTTGCTGATAAAAAAAAAAAAAGCCCTGGTCTCGGCATATTGCCCTCTCAGGATTAAAGATTAGAGATTGGGAAAGTTTGCTCAGACTCCCACTTCCCCAGTGCGCCTGGATTTAGTGTTCAAACACTTTTGATCAGCCAACCTGAACCTGTTTTTTTTCCAGCTGTAGATAGTTGGAGTTCATTTTGGGAACTGGAGAGACGGCTATCTCTTCTACAGCAGCATGACTACCTGGACAGAATGAACACATTTAATGGTCCTTGGACGCCACTCCAAACGAGCCCTACTGCAGTCCATCAGTTCACCGTGACTCCATCTAATCCATCCATCTAATCCATAGATGGAACGTCTGTATATAGATTGCTTGCGCCAAATCAGCAAACTGACAGTATGAGGTTTCTCTTTGTGATGTGTGTTTGGGAACACCCAGCTTTTCAAAATGCTTGCGATGAGCATGTTTCCTTTGTCATGTATTGCTAGTACTACCGCACAAATGGAGCTGCCCATTTTGTATCCTTGTTTTGATACCAAACCTTTCAGCTGCTCACGATGAAACATTGATTAATCCCGCACTGGTCAGGTTGGGGATTTTGGGCCACTTTCCATCTATTATCTGTCTTAATAGATGCACAAACACATTTAGGGGTCTATTTAAGGGCTCTAATAAACAGAGCTCAGACAGGCAGGGGTCAAAACACAGGTAGGCAACATCAGCGACAAATCCATAGTCAACTTTCTGTTAATATTTTAACTTTAAGTGTCTCTAATAACTGTGTAGTTACACATTAATAATGCATGCCTTAACCAAATACCTGCAGGTGATGTTTTCACTCACAGATAGATTTCAAATGTCCAGGTTTTCTAAATGCATGTGTGCTTTGGTTTTTACCATGTAATTACACATGTTATTACATATGTGTGAACCACTCGTACTGTAAGATTGCAATGCAAATGCAGAGATGTTAATAAAAAAAAAAAACCACAGGGAAATTAGTGGCTGGATGAAGAAGCAAAACCCAAGGGGATAAAACAGACACCAGTGTCAACAAAACAGGACAAACTCCCAAAAAAAAGTAGGTGCCCTAGCACCCCTAACAACATTACAGCCCTGTGGCACCAAACTTTGCTTTAATTTGAGAGGTACTGTGTAACTCAAATCTCCCCTTAATTTTTTTTAATTGAGTAGTGTTTTTGTTTATTCAGGTGACAAATATCCAGGGGCCTCAGCAAGTACAGTAGAGACTACAACATCCAGGAGTAGTGTCTCAGTATGGCGTTGGGCTGCCGTGTTTGCTAATGCAACATGACCAACGTCTCGCCATGGAGCTGTAGAGGTTCCTAATGGTGTCCTGTGGTCATCCATCCCATGCAGCTTGAATATCCTCACACTGTTCCTGCAGATTGTGTGGTAGGGGCGGATGGGGAATGACACCAGGCTTTCTGGATGCGTGACGTACAACAACAAACTGTTCATCTTGGCACTGACCACGGTGCCTCTAGACACAAACAGATGTTTGAGCCAGCCCTAGACTGTACATCTGCTGCATTTGCCCAGGAAAAGCCAACCTTCCTAATACTGAATTGGATATAGTAAATGGATCCTGCACTCCCAGGTCATCTTAAGCTGGCCTGAATGATCCGAACTGAACCTCACATACCGTCCTAACTTGTTTGGTTAGCACATTGCATGAATGTTTTAAGACGGATTATTTTTTCCAAACCTAATGACCCTGTTATCCCGTCTTGTATCATTTAGAATTAATGGTGCCCCCTACATTTAAGTACACTGGCTCGCTACACCTCTCGTTAGGCTAAGTGGATTAGTTTTCCAGTCTAGCAGGCATCGTAAAAGAACACTACGTGAGGATACGTCACCCGATCCGGTAAAAAAAAGCCAGCTCTGAAAGTAGGCAAACTTTTGACTGGCCATGTAGAGCCACAGGTGTGACAGACTGAAAGCTCAGTGCCGTGTTCTCATCATTTCCGTGTTGGTGTGATGCGGTCAGTTGATCAATGTGTGAGTAAGGCGTTTGAGCAGCGCGTGTTGGTGTGTGAGCCTCCAGGCGGCCTCCTTCTCCCTGCCACAGTCGCATCTCTCCTGCTGGAAATGCTCGCCGATGCGTTCCATGTGTGCAGGTGGGTGAAGGTCGGCGGACGCCGGCTGGCTGGCGGAAAATCGTTGTGACAACAGAGAAGCGTGAGGTGCGAGGCTGAGCGGTGCCGTGGCGCCGTCCCCCCGGCCTCCATGCTGATAGAGAGTGACACACACACAAGCCGTAGGGGCCCCAGACCTCTGATTACTGCGCGCACACACAAGCCCATATCATCTGTCCATGGTTAGCCACTCACAGGTCACCTTCAGAGAGAGCCTGTCTCTCTCTCTCTCTCTCTCTCTCTCTCTCTCTCTCTCTCTCCTTTCAGACCAACATTTTTTAGCACTTCTAAATTGCATTTGACTGAGAACATGGCTGCATTAGGTTCAGCTTTGCCACCTGAATCTCATTACCGTGTTGAGGAAGGCTGTATAGCGGTGAACGGGCTGCATTAGCTCTGCCAGTGGGGTTATTTTGTACTGGGCAGATTTTACACACAGTAACGCATGTAACCGCAGAATCATTTATTTATTCCAGATTTAATGTTCAGGATGATGGTTTATGAGGGCCCGTGCCTCAAATCTGATTTATGTAGTATTAACACGTCTCTGCCTGTGTTAACCTTTGAACACAGTGTGTGCTAAGTGAAACAAATTGACCAACACTTTACAAGCAGTCCATTAGGAGATTGAGAGAGTCTCTCTCATTAAAGAGCCTCTGTATTTGTCCGTTTCCTTATCAGAGGTAGTTCATCAAGTGGTCACTGGGACCTGATGGTCGATGGCCAGCTCTTGTGCAGTCTCTCACTCCTTTTCCCTCACTTTCTCCAGTCTGCCTCTTTTCCTTGTTCTATTGTTTTTACTGCTTTTACTCTTCATCCCTCTCACTTGTTTGCTTTCTCTCTCTCACACTTCTTTTTCTTCTCTGTCTGTTCTTTCTTTTCCTCTGCCTTCTCTTCCCTTGACTTTTTCTTTCTCCCTCTTTCTCCCACGTCTTTCTCGCTCTTTTAGTTTTTATTTTTTCCTCTATTTTTCTTTCCTCCTTCTCTTCTCTCCCTTTCTCCATCTCTTTCTCCCTCTTTACATCTCAGTCTCTTTCTCCCTTCTCTCTCCATCTCTCTCCCCTCCTTATTCCTCCTTGTCACTCTCACATGTGCTAATTTCTTTCTGCCTGTTATTTCTCTCTCTCTCGCTCTTCCCTCTCTTCTCTCTCCATCTCTCTCTATCTCTTTCTCCCTTCTTTCTCTAACTTTTTTCCTCCTTGTCTCTCTCATGTTTTTTCTTTGTCTGTTATGTCTCTGTCTTTCTCTCTGCCTCTCATTCATTCTTTTTCTATTTCTGTCTATTTCTCTTTCTCCCTCCCTCTCCCCTCCTCTTTCTCATACGTTTCCTTGTGTCTTAGTTTCCCCTCCACTGTCTTTTTTTTGCTTCTGTTTTTTCCCTCCATTTCTCTTTCATTCCTCCTTCATCCCTCCATTCCTCCTCCCTGTCTATTTTCTCTCTAGCTTCCTTCGTTTTTTATACTCTCTCCCTTTCTTCCCTATTCTCACTCACTCACCTTCTCTCTTTTACTGTATATTTTCTCTCCTTCTTTCTCCCTCCATTCTTTCTTTTTTCTTTTATTTTTCTCCTTCTGTCTTTCCATTTCTCTTCCGCCTTCACTTTGCTTTCTGTCTTTGTTTCTCTCTTCCTCCTTCCTCTCTCTCTTAGCCGGAATTGAAGGACAAATCAATTGCCCTTTCAGGGTGCTGGAGGTGATGGCTGGATGGGCGGAGGGATAAAGAGGACAGCAGCAGTGAGGGAGAGTGGACATGTATTAACGCTGCTAGCCTGCTTGTTGTCCCCTCCCCTCCTAAAAAGCCCCAAATCCACCCCTAAAGTGTCCTGAGGTGGAGATGATGTTTACTACGGGTGAAGCCTAAAGCTCAATCTCTGCTCTCTGCTCTCTCATCAGCGTCCAGCTACACAGCTCAGAGGTCCAGACCGGCTGGGGTCAGTGCTGAAATGGCGTGTGAAAGAGGCATTAGGGCATACAGCAGCGGAAATCTCCCCCATTCCTTTGTGATTAAGAAGTCCTCCAAACTGAAACTCACAGACCTGAAGCCTCCTCAAACCCATTTCACTCTTCTCACTCAGGCTTACAGCCTTGTAGTATTAACAACCACAAGCAGGAATCAGTCAAGATGCAGTGCGTCAAGGGTAGGTGGCTAGACTATACACCAAACTATACAGTAAATTATACAATAATTTATTGATACTAGTTAATAAAATAAAATATTTTTAATAAAAAACTGAATTTAAATAATTTCATATATTATTTTATAATATATTTTTTTAATATAATTCATTTAATAAGTGTGGACTTCTGTGTATACTCAACTTTGTAACTACATGTCACGTCCTGCCTTGTCTTGCCTCTGTTGTCTGTTTCTTGTCTCTTCCATGTGCTTCTGTTTGTTTTGGTCGTTGCTCCTCCTGTCTCCGCCCTCTGGTCAGGTCTCTCACCTGTCCTTAGTTTGTAGCTCCGCCCCTTCCCAGGTGTTCCTTGTTAGTCTTTGTTCATTTATACTATTTTTTTATACTATTTTTTTGAGGATGTGTATAGAAGTCGTAAATGCTGTGTTGAAATTAGTGTTAAATTTTTTTTTTAAAAATGACAAAAATGGAGATACAAGATTTTGTGTCAACAGCAGAGATACAAATTGAATTACGATACAACTGAATTAGGAGGAAATTCCTCTTTAGCACTCTATGGTTAGAAGCACTGAGGGGTCTGAGATGCGGGGGTGATGGTAATGGGTCAGCATTGAATTTCTCGGCATGTTTTCAAGCTCTGTAGGTGTACAAACCAGCAGAGTGGGCAAATTAACACTTCTCTCTTAGTTTTTTAAAGCCTTTAAATCTGAACAATGTAATTCCTAATGAAATATTGTGCATTCTCAGAAAAGTATATTTAGCATCAGAACTATTGTTTAGCATCTCAGGAAATTTAAGTGCATAACACAGCCACTGACCACATAATGTCATCGTCTGAAAGGCCCCAGGCGAAATATAATATTGATCCTATTGTAATAAGCACATTATTGACGTTTCCTACTTTACATCGGGTCATACTGTAAGCCGGGTCAGTGTGAAAAAAACGAATCCTGTGGAAAAGTGCTTAGATGTGAAGTCTTGTTGGGTTAAGCCTGAGATAATTCCTCTTATGTAACTACAAGGGGCTCTTCACTGTTCCAAACTTAGTATCCACAGAGGACATGGTCACCTGAGCCCAAAGACAGACATGCACACACTCACGTAAAGGTGGCAGAGTCCAAGACTGTCTTTGTTCCCGTCAGTTTCATTTCAAACAGTACTATATAGAAGATGCTTCCTCAGCAGATTGGCATTGCTTTGTTTGCATCGATACGGAAGAAGATGGCACAAACAGTCTGCACTTTAGACAACATGTGGGACCTGATGTACCGAGCAAAGGGATTTTGGTCTGTTGACATTGAGAATTATGCGGAGGCAAGATTGGAGATGGAGAGAAGCACTGAGAACAGAGCAAAAGTGCCCAGCATATCCATCTCCAACCCCCTTCTTAGGAGCCTCCGTCATTCAGTTTAAGAAAACAATGGACCTTAATACACTGCTATTACCCCATACACCAGTCTTCCCTCACTTGTTCCGTTTTAAAGGAGCAATATGTAAGATGACCTTCCTTCATCTTAATTGGCAGCATATTACTAGAAAACCTAATATCTCCATCTTACGGTCTTCACTTCTTACCAGTCAGGAAGAAATGTTGCAAGTTCTGCATCAAACTTCATCCCTTTACTAGCCAAGAGTGGTGGAAGGCAGCTAAGTCTTTAACAGTGCTTGTTTACTTCCATTTATATCACTTCTATTATTTGCCACCAAACGTGCGATGATCTTGGAAGAATATCTAAAGTCCAAAATGATTAACAAGAATTAGAATATGCCATCAGGCCAACAGTGCAACTTCATCCTTCAACCTATGGTGTACTGATTCAACTCAGCACCACAATGACTCTGTATGATGTGTTGTACAAGTACAAAGTGCAAGGCAGGATGGCCAGGGGCTAGCTGGTGAGCATGCTAATTTCAGTAGATCTTTTTGACCCACCATTGGAACACATTGCTTTGATAATCTGAATTGTTTTTAAATCTCACACACTGCTCCTTTAAAACATTGTCATGGGAAGTTGCAAATATGTGCCATTGCTCTGGGGGTAACTTATTTAATGGCACACATCTGGGTCTTAAAACCACTGCTGGATCTTTAAAAAAACATTAACATTGTTGGCCTCAGAGCAAAAGATGTCCCTAGACAGTACCTTTTTTCTGCTTTTTATTTGAGGCACGTGTATGGCCTTAATTGTACCACAAAACAGCCCATTTCGCTGAATAAAAGTCATGTTAAAATGAAATATGACTGTTTAAAATGGATCTTGGAAAAAAATTAAATGCACTAAAAATGTAGGATATGGGCTCTTTAACTTACATTAAACGTTTCTGAATAATTCTGTCTTCGAGTTGGTTTGGTGTGAAGTGGCGTGCAGGAACCTTTAATTTCATTTACTGTAGTTTTCTTTTCAGTGGTGGTTACCAGAGTCACCAGGTCTACAAAAAAACTACTGCCATTTTATTTACTATTCAAAGCCACCAGTGAACCTACAAGGGTCTTCTGAATATTGTATATGATGCTGATAATGGTGAAACAAATCACACATTTAAAAACATTTTTTGTTTTGAGAGCCATTTTGTCATACAACACCATGCACATAGCCCTTTGCCATAAATGGTTTAATATAAATGCATTATAATTTGGTTGGTGTAGCTCAGCGGGTAACACCACTACCCAGAGAAAATGCTTCACAAAACCATTATTAAACAGTGTATTAGGCAGCATATCATCGCTGTCCAAAGAAACACATGCATCTACAAAATGCCAACTTTACAGCAGAGGGCAAAACCTCATTTAACTTTAATGGAAGTCTATGGAACCAGACATGTTACCAAACGATTTTGGGCCATTTCTGTTGGTCCATTCATTATGAAATATTCACACAGTGTAAACAGCAGCTGCTGTGTTCAAATGATGCAAAAAAGCAAAAATTGACAAAAATGTAGTTACATGTTTTTCACTGGACAGCAACGATAACCATTTCAAGCAATAGCTTTTCGTAAGGGAGCTCTTCTGGTGTATAGTTGCCATGACCACTATTGCAAAAAAATATATATATATTTAAAGAAAGTTTAAAGAATATTAAAGCAAGTTGTGTTAAAAGCTGTTGAGGTTTTCTTACTTTTTTTGGTTACTAAATGGTTACTTATTGAAAAGGCTGGGTTTAATTAATTATTCAAAAACAATAAAATAAAATTATTATCCAGTCATGTTTTTAAAAGGTTTACCATTACAGACCCTGTCACATGAGTATGTCCTCGCAGAACCTACCTTAAATCCAGCTCCAGCTGCTTTAATGTCTAATGGCTGTGTAAGTGGAAAAGTGACTGGCCTAGCTCCATGTTGGTTTCTAGGGACCCCAGGTTGCCTGTTTGTGTCCAGTTTTAATCAAGATGGCAGCTGGACTTCACATTTGCAGTTAGATCAGGTTTTATATAATGGTGGATGAAGCAAAAAAAACCCCAAGAAAATCTGCAAAAGTTAGTAGGAGACCTTGGAAGTTCATACATCTGCCCTTCGTGTGAACTCCTTTGTGAGAACTGCACAACGTTCCTGTCGGCTGAAAAGACGAATGTAGGGAGTACATTTTCTCTGCAAGACTAACGCTCTGAACCTTGCTCTGCCTGTGTCTGTGCTGGTTAGCTCTAGTCTGGAGATTTTAGGACAGCTGGAGTTGATGGATGGCACAGAAACTCTGAGGATGAGGGGCTTTAGTTTTCCATACATGTGTGGATCCCAGAAGCTATTCCCAACCAAATGTTCCTTCAGGTTCCAAGTTCGGAAAAGAATGATGGAACCTGTGATTTTCATTTCCCTTCTTTACTGAGACACCTCTAATGGTTAAAAGTCTAAACTCTTTAACTCCAATGTGCTTCTTAAGACATCTTGGTCCAAATCTCTACTGCATTGACTGAGGCTCTCATCTTGCAGCACGTTGCAGAGCTGTTTTCCTTGTTGTTTCAACAGATCTGAGCGAGGGGAAAAAACACCACTCTCATTTTGCTGCTTTTCTTGCGATGAGAACGAGAAGAAGAACTGGCTGTAATTGAAAAAGTTACTATTCTGAAGGGAAAATCAAGTTTGGTGCCAGTAGTCTATGTTAGCAAGCTAGCCTAGCTAATTTTAGCACCTACTGAGAAAAGCTACTCTGGCCCTTTGTGGATACCCTTGATGTATCCTCTTGTAATACAGTATACTATGTGTTTTATGTGGTGTTTCTTACTATGAACCTCCGTCTGTGTTTTGTTTATCTGTACTGCCCAGCCAAGACAAAGAATGTGCCTTAGCTAGTTATCCAGGGCTAGTTAGCCTTAGCTATCTAAAGCTCTATTTGAATGGGATCAGTTTTACCTGAAGATGTGCTGCAGTTTGAGTGAATACTGATGAGCTTCATTACTGAACAAGTAATAACGAACCCATGTAAGAGGAAACAAACATAGCCAGCTACTCCAGCTTCACATTCCAAGTTTTCATTTTTCTAATTCTAGTCTATTTGCTGGTTAGTCGGAGCATACCGTGTGCTGTACTTGTTGTGAAGTCTGGTAAAACTAATAGGACTTCAGCTCAGCTGGCTAGTTATCTTCATCAGCAACTTGTCTGACCGACAAGCCTGACAACTGAAACATGAAGATGCCAGTATCCACAAAGAGCCTGTTTGGCTTTTCCTAGTGGGTGCTAATGTTAGCTTAGGTAGTTTACTAGCAAACGTTAAAGTTCACTGACAACAAACAGGGCAAACTAGGAGTTAGTTAAACTAGTTGACTAGTTTACCCATAATCCACTAGCTGTGGGGAGCAGACAAACAGTTGTGGAGAGTGCCTGAAACACAGACATGGAAAAAAAAAAGAGGCAGGAGAGAGGAGAAGAAAAAAAAAGATCAATTTGTCTGCTAAACTAAAAGCACAAAACATGTTTGTGTACGCAAAAAACCAATTCCACTGTAAGACCGAGCTGAGTCGGACTGAGCCAGACAGAGCGAGTTGCAAGAAGGGTCGTTTGACTGACATGCAAAACAATCAATCAGTTACAGACCGTTCAGCGTGACATGCCCATAACAATATAGACTCTCAGAAAACAAAGTGCTGCAGTCGGCAAAATATGGGACGTATAGGACACCTGGTTTACTTACTAAAGGATTCAAACTAAATTCAGGAATAACTTCTTAAAATGGGATAAAATTAATGATCTCTGACTCAGCAGCTGTGCTTCACAAAGGTTCATTACTGTGCAAAGATGACAACTAATTAAAACACATTTCTAATTTTACTTTACAAAACAGAATTTTTTTATTATTTTTTTTATTAGTACTTATAATAACAGCTGGGTTGCTAGTTTATACAATAATTAAAAAAAAAAGAAAAAACAAGCAATTTTCTGTAATAAAAAAAAAGTTTACAGTGATGGTTCTGATGTCTAATGGAAAAAAAAAAACAAAAAAAGACACTTATATGCAAATATGGGAAAAGCTCAAAGGAAGGTTAAGGCTCCTATCCTTAATTCTTAACCATGTCTGCCTCAGGGTGTCACTGTAGCAAACTGGTCCACCTGTTTATTCTTTATGGTCCTCTAAAAAGATTTTAAATCTGAATATTTACCCAAATTCCCCAAGAGTTTGGTAGAAAGAATGCCTTTCCTGGGCCATGTCGTTCATTAGGGCGAAACAGAAGCTCCAAAACAAATTCAGGGAAAGGTCATTGTTTAGCCTGCTTGACTTGTGGTTAGTGAGTTAACAGCCAGCCAACACTGGGGTATCCAGCCAACATGGGACCCCAAGAATCCCAGGAGGTATACCAGGGGGTATTTCGCACACAGTTCCAGAGATAAACGTAAGATTTCTAGTGTGCAGCATCACCAAGGGCACTGCACTCTGACACTGCCATATCCATAAGCCAAGAAAACACTGGAGGTGCAACTAAAGTGCGGCTCATGTTCACACGAGCAGTGCAGACAGAGCGGATGTGCGGATGAGAGACAAACAGAAATACAGCCATCACATCAACATCCTTAATAACCCAGTTCTTTATTTTTAATGAACACCACAGGCGTTGAGTTGTCAACACAAATAATGGTGAGGTCATTATTGGATGCTCTAAGGCAACTTCAAGTTATCTTAGCTGTCGTTAGCACTTCTGGCTCTTAGCCCAAGAATGGGATAATAAACATTTATCAGGAAAACGGTCTAATGAGACACCTTGTTAAATCTTTCAGTGATATTGAAAGCAGTAGCAATCGCCAACCCCCTGGAACTCTCCGTACAGGTCAGCATGCCTGTCTTTCAGGTCTTTGACCAGGTTTGATTTGAATCTGGCCATATGCCTGAGGGTTCTGGTGATTGCTGCTGTTTTGGAACTGTTCTGAAGTAGTCAATTGGAACTCTTTTGATGCACCGTTTGCATACTGGCTTGCTGACGCCATGTTCCATCCTTATTTGCTTCAAAGCCAAGGTACGTCCACAACGCACTCTAGCTGTTTTGTTTGCTAAGACTGCTCACGAAAGGTTAACAAACCACATTGCTAGCAAGACCTCTTCGAAAGAAAGTGCAAGCAGGAAAGAAAATTTGTTATGAAAGGTATTGATATGGCTGGAAACAAGCATTGTGCTGTTTCAGAATGTTCAGTTTTAGAATACACTGATCGTTAAAAGAGTGGGTGCACACAGAAGGAAGTGTGGGATTGCAGTGCTGTTGGAAAGGAAGATAAAGGTTACCAGGAACAGAGTGATATGGCAAATTTAGAGTGATATGGGGGAGTATTTATTGAGTTACAGATAAAGAAATCTGTCTCTCAGTATGACATTGAGCTAATGCAACATAACCGACGTCTTGGCATGGAGCTGTAGAGGTTCCTAATGGAGTCCAGTGATAATCCATCCCATGCGGCTTCAATATCCTCACACAGTTCCTGCAGATGGTGCGGTGGGGGTGGAGATGGAGTGACACCAGGCCTTCTGGAATTGTGACACATGACAACAAACCGTTCATCGTGACACTGACCACGGTGCCTCCACATGCAAATTCATAATCGTCTCCACCAAGACTAAACCATGACTGCTGCCATTCTTAGTCACTCTAGTACAGTCTGGTACAACACCACTGCAGTCTTTGGTGAGGTGGGCATGGTGTTAAGGGCAGTCTTTGTCTGCATGCAGTAGTCCAGCGACATGCAGCCATCTATCAATGGTGCGGTCACTAACAGGACTCATGGAGGGCACCACATCTAGTAACGGTCACATTTTTGGGCACAAGGTGGCATGTGATTTTTATTGAGTGAGTTTCATGTTGGGGTCTGAGGAAGTCTAAGGTGAATCTGGAGATGCCTCCGATTCTGATGCCAAGCTGGAACTGTTAGTTAGTCAGTCAGTTTCAACCAGTATATATTTTTTTCAGTCCAAGTCAAGACATAGGGAGGGAATTCCAGTAGTGTTAACACTTACAATAATTAATAATGTATAATGGAAAGCAATGCATTACATATTCAGTGTGCTCAGACCTCAGGTAATCTTCAGGAACACAGTATGTTGTAACCAATTAGTTCTTTCCCCGAGCATTCTTAATGAACTTCGTTAAATTAATTAGGTTGATTAACAGGACACCACTAACTTGTAATGTTACTGACTTTCTCAAACTCCTTTGAGTGCGCCAATATTCCCGGTCTGGTAAATTTGACGGTAAGCCACTTAGCTGGCGTCCCATATCTTGGAATGATGCCTAAAACTGGAGAATCAGCTCTTTTTTGTAATGACTTCCAGCTATGAACTTAAACACTGTGGCGCTTATCTTATGTAGGCTAAAACAGGTGGATATACTGTAGCATCCAACTGCTGGCGTGAAGCCGGATGGTGTTCCCAAATGGCCTGGAGAAGAATGGTGCTACCATGAACTCAAAGGTGAAACAGTCCGAGCCCTTCAGAGGACGAATGTAGTACCCTGCTAATGACTCGTGAGGCTCTTTGTAGGCACCACAATATGTAAACGCATTGACTGTTGTAACAAGACAAATGCAATTGATTGAAGACATGCTGCTATGACTGTGTGTTAATGCATGTGTGTAAACGCTTTTAGTAAACAAGTAAAAAGGGAGGAAAATCACCAGATGATGAACTAAGCGCAGTGCATCCAGGTCTTAAAGCATACTGTGTTCATGTGTTGTGAAAAGCAATGGCCCAGGACTCCTCGACTTCCAATTTTCAAACAGTACTCTTTCTCTTCCATCTCTCTTTTCCCTGTCATTCCACCGTGCCCTTCCATTTACATAACACGGCAGTGTGCTGGTCATTAGAGTGATAAACTAGTCAGCCTCTGCTCATCCTTATTATGCAGTTCCTGATTTTGAAGTTCAGTCTCTCTCTCTCTCCCCCAGCCTTCTGGCTCTCGGGCCCGCGGCCCAGGCCCACCAGAGCAGGCCGACATTTTCCCCGGCACTACTGATGTATCTGACCTTTGATGTTGTGGCTGTGTGCTCTATAGCCTGAGGCCTAATTAAAACTAACAGCTCGGGGATCCGCTGCGGCAGCACCGCTGCCACACTCCTTCCCCGCTCTCCGCTCTGATTCAGGCATGACTCCAGGACACGCTGGGCCTCTGCTGCTGCAACATCACCGAAAACCCTGATATCAGAGCGAACAGGGATGTGTAGCAGGCGAGGACAGGCGCGGAAGTGTGTGGCATTAGCCTTACGCTGTGTCCCATCCCTCCTCGGAGGCACTTTGCTCTCTACATTGACAGATGTGTGGAGAGTGGATGGCCCCAGTTAATGTGAAACGTCTGTAATAACTGTGTAGTTACACATTTATAGCAGATTAAAGAATAATCTAACCTCTCCAAGGTTTATGCAAGTACAGATGTATCCATTTCAGTTCATACTTGCATGTATTTTGATAGATACAGCAAGAGAAACTATAGTATGGCTACCGTACTAGTAACTAGCGGAACTGGGTGAACTGCTGTTTTTCCCACAATGCTTTTCTACATCTTTTAAAAGCAGCAGCTGCCCTTTACATGGTGTGAAAATAGAAATGGCCCAAAACAGCTTGGAATCAAACCTCTTTGCATTACCTTACTAAAAGTAAAGAATGCTTTTGCCCTCTCCTTTAAAGTCATCATTTTGTAGATGCCTTTTTTTCTTTTTTGGACGATACGCTGCTATAACTATCAAGACTTAATTAATTTACCAGTCAAAAGTTTAGACACAACCAAAACCAAGCATTTCCTTGATCTTAAAAGACTTAGCTTACTCTTATCAGTCATGAGATGCCTGTAATGATGCATATCGTCGCTGTCCAATGAAAAACATGTATCTCCATTTTTGACGATTTTCCCTTTTATGTATAATTTGATCACATGACCTGCCATTTACACTGTGTATTCATTTACTGATGAACGGACCAACAGAAATGGCCCAAAGATCGGTTGGAAAAAGTCTGGTTCCATTGACTTACACTAGAATGAAATTGGTTTCTGGCCTCTCCTGTAAAGTTGCTATTTTAGAGATACTTGTTTTTCTTTGGACAGCGACGATATGCTGATATCACATATACTTAATGTACCATTCAAAGTAAATTATATGGCCTCTTCCCTGCCATAGCTGTTTTTCTGGACAGCGACGAATCTAATGTACAGGTATTGTTGTTCCTGCCCATATCTCACCCTCTAATAATAAAATATCTAATATATATTTTGTTGGTCAGAATAATAAAAAAAAGACTCTCTCTATTTCTGCACAGTGTAAAAGCTCTAACTCTCCTTAAGTTTAGTGAATATTCATGATGGACCGACCAATAGAATCGCTCCAAACCTGCTTAGTAATAAACCTTGTTCTATCAGCTCCACTGCAGGTTAAGAAAGCTGGTTCCTCCTGTAAAGGTCCACTCTGGAGGTGTTTATGGCGAACTGTATAATTCCATGAGTGCTTTTTTATAGTTTGATGTCTTCACTTTTATTCTAAAGTAAAGCATTAGGATAAAACTAAGGAGAACCGTGTCTAAACTTTTGACTGGTACTGTACATATTTCCCTGTGTTGTTAATGTGGACTACACAGTCATTACTTATACTTAAAATTGGCACTGAGATTTTTAAAGCAGCAATGAGCATTTCTAGATGATTCCAGAATGCACAGGAGCCATGTTCAGTATGGCTCAACTTAAACATGGTTTGGAGGTATTAATATAATAGCAACAATGGGCATAATTGGTTTGTTATGTCAGCAGCTAGAAGCCTACAGAACATGTACAGTTCAAGTTTAAACAACTAAAAAGCCAATCAAAGAAACCAACCCTCCAAATAATGCTGTCAAAAGTTTACTTTTCTCTGAGGCCTTACGTTTGGCCAAAGCAGACTTGGCATGTGATATCATTCTCCGTGTGCAAGCGACCCAACTGTAGATTACAGGAAAAAGTTAGCTATCTGGCTTCAAAGTGTAGTCAAGCATGCATGACAGCTAGGTTTCACATCAAAGCATCTTGATACGAGCTAGCAAAACCTCTCCACCCTCTTAGAGGCAGGAAAGGTGCTGAGGACGCTCCATAAATTACCTACCTATAAGCTCTACAATGTAACCATTGTATTTTGATGGACAGGCCAGCCTTTGATCCATTGTGTGATTTGTTCTGGTGGGCCAGGAACTTCTTTTCTTTTTCCTTTTTTGCAGACTGTGGATGTCCCTGTTGTGGTGGAGCTCTACATACAGGGCTTTTGGCTACCACTAGAGGGCATACCTAGTAGTATGGTGGTCATAGTGGTTGGAGAGATGGATTCTGTGATATGTCATAATGCATCTCCACCTTGTATACCTGCACCAAGATCCAGGGGTGCGCTGTGTGCATGTACTGTTAATAATAATAATAATAAAAATAATATATAATATATATATATATATATATATATATATATATATATATATATATAAATATATATATATATATATATATATATATATATATATATATATATATATATAACACTTGCCACAGTAAAGGCTCACAGGGTTTTTGTGGAATTTGTATGTATATACAGCACCAGTCGAAAGTTTAGACACATCCAACTAAATGAATGTTGTTAGTAATCTTAGACTCTACAGGTTTACACTTAACAGCTCATGAGACTGATGATGGGATATCTGAAACAATACATATCCTGAATTACCACATATACTCTTAATGTACCACAAGTATATTTGTGCTACATCCACACCTTTAATATATTTAATTGAGCAATAAATACATAAATAAAATAAATAAATACAAATATACATACACATATACCTATTCGGTGTAAAAGTTCTGGTTCCCCTTTCAGTTTAGTGAATATTGCCATGATGGACAGACCAGTAGAATTGCAAATAGACCTTGTTCTATCAGCTCCACTGCAGCTTAAGAAAGCTGGTTCATCCTCCTGTAAAAAGGTCCATTCTGGGTGTTTCTAAGGCAGACTGTATAATTCCATGAGTCCTATGTTATAGTTTGATGTCTTCACTTTTATTCTACAGTAAAGCTTTAAGATAAACATAAGGAAAATTCTTCTGTTAGGGAAAGTTAGTGTCTAGGGCCAGATACTGATTATCACGTTGGACCACATAGGGGCACCACTCACTGGGATCTTATAAATTGTGGGCTCCACCAGAAATGGGGACTGGAGAAATGGCGGGAAACCTTAGAGTCCCAAACACAGTCTTCGATGCCCTATCTCTTCTTCCTTCGATATACATCCCTCCATCAACGGATTGAAAACCTGAACGCTACGATGAACAAAGCTTGAGCTGGCTCGAATCACCCCAAGGTTGAGTTGGTCTCTCCTTGGTCCAACTAGTTAGGCACACACCTCTAGGGTTCATCTACCACGACAAGTGCAACACGTAGGGGCAGACAGTTTTGTGGGTATGACTTAGTACCATTGGTCCCTGGGCTTGTGACACTTCTGAGTAGCCGTCTCTAAACTTTTGACTGGTGCTGTATATTATAATTAACATTTATATTTTCAGGTAGTCAAATATGGACATTTGATAAACTGTATCGGTACAGTTATCAACACAATAAGCATTGTGTTACAGTGGTCATTTTAAGTGTACGTTTAGGGTTAAAGTTTAAAGTGACCACTAGGGGTAATAAGTAATACAGCTCTGGGGTAAAAGTCCTGCAGGTTTTGAGTATTTCATCTTCAGCCTTTTTACAGACAGCGTGACGTTTGCTTCCAGACTTTGCTGGTGTTGGGCTGAATCCATTCTTCCTTCTATCCGTGAAATATTCACTGTGCCGCTGGTTGCAACACAAGACCAAAGCATGATCAGTCCACCCCCGGGCCTAACACTTGGTGTTCTTTTCATGAAGCTCTGCACCCTTTTCCCTCCAGATATACCTTTGCTCTCTGGGGTCCGAAAGTTCCATTTCAGCTTCATCGGTCCACCAGGACTCTGATGCTGAATTCTGTGGTGAGGATGCAGGAAAGGTTATTTCCTGATGACTCTTCCATTAAGCACCTCTTTGTCCAGAAGTCACTGCACAATATGCACTGCTAAACCTTGCAGAAGGGCTTTGAAGCAACCCTAAGAGCAGTTCTTCTTGGAAGGTTTTCTTGGTCCTCCAGAGCTCAAATTGACCCTCACTGTTACTGATAACTGCCATTAAGTACAGTACACTTAGGTATACCTAAAACCACCTTACTGTTCACAGTAACCGACATTTTGACAAGGGGTCTTCATGTTGCTGCATGAAACTGAATGGGAAATTAACAGCTCCAACTGATTACATGTCTGATACATATACATATTACAGCTGTCCGGAGAAAACCATGTATCTCCATTTTTGTTGATTTTTACTTTTATGCCTCATTTGATCACATGAGCTGCTGTTTACACTTGGTGGAAATGTCATGAAGAATGGACCAATAGAAATGGCCCAAAACTGCTTGGAAAGATGTCTGGTTCCATTGACTTTCATTAAAATTAAATGAGGTTTTTAGTCTTTCCTGTTTTGAAGATACCTGTTTTCTTTGGACAGCGATGGTATCCTGATTTACCACATGCATTCTTGAAGCACGAAGAAATAGTAATATGTGCGCCATATCTACACCTTTAATACACATTCAGTTGTGGAAAAACAAACAAAAAAAAAAAAAAAAAAACAACACAAGCCAATCCACTTTAGTCTGTTTTTTTTTTTCAGTGTTAAAAGTTCTGGTTCCCCTATTCAAAAATATTTAGTTGTGCAAAATAAATAATAATAATAATAATAATAATAAACTTTTAGCACTTTAAAATACGTAGCATGCGGTTTCGATTATCCAGTTCTCTTTGCCACGTATTTCTTTTGTTTTCCCTGCTGAAAAAACGACACCGACATTTTTACACTGGTCTAAGCTGATATACGCTGGTCTGTGCTGCTGTATGCTGATCTGGTACTGGTTTAGCTGATCACCACACTACATTAATACACAACATATGCTGGTTTTGGTGGTCAACAGCCATGCTGGTCTGCGCTGTTTTTTCCTGGCAGGGTTATGTGACATCTATACATACTGTGCTTTGCAGTCATCCTTTATTTCAGCACCATCTCTTTTTTTTCCAAATGTCTTGTACATGAACTCAAAATGCATGGCCACGTCTGCTTGTAGACACATGCTGTGCACAGATTTAATGACAATGTAACACACAGCTTGTAACAACTCTAGCTATCAACAGTTATGGCAGGATCCCAGTTACTACGACCAAAAATCTGGGTGTGCATAAGTCAAACAACCCTAAAATTGGGAATACTTCTGCCAATTTGCATGGACCAATATCGTTACTGCTTTAGGCTCGAGGAGGAGGGCTCTGACAGAGAGGCAAAATGTTTCATATGAAACGAAATTAAGGAGTTTATTTCAATAACAAGCGTTTCAGTTCAACCCCAACAGGTTTCCCCCCCAAACAGTTTCTCAACATTTATGGAACAACAAATAGGCTCCACAGTCTAGTCAAAGAACAAATAGGTCCGAGTTTCTTTTCCTGTCACATGTCACGATGTCTGATCAACTTGACCACCCGGGTATAACTCAAAATGTCTGTGTACGCGTTTTGAGCGTCTCTCTGTCTTTCTCTCTCTCTCGTTGTGTCTGCTTCTCGGATGCTGGCGCTGATGACGTCAGTCGCATAGCCTGCTGGGAATCGTAGTTTCATGTCGGCTCGCCATCTTGAAAACCGGGAATTCGATAACTTTTCCTGCCTTAAAACAACTTAAATGGCGTAACAGTTCAATGAATACGGTTGTACTTTAACCATATTTCGCTTGAAATGAACACTGAGTCAGCACACTGCAGTTTTTTAAAGACTAAAACTCGTAAATTAGCACCATTTGCCGCACGCGACCCGGAACTAATGCTGAGATGCTCACAGGCCTACTAGCATACGAATTAGCAACACAAATGAACCATTTTCAAAACCGTATGCGCTCTTTATAACTTTGGTTGTTTTGTTATTTTACAATGGATAGGGACACTTTAAGAGCAGATAAAGCACGCAGCTTTTCATATATGTATGCAGCAAGATGGGGTAAACTCATCATCACATGCACTCCGGACACGGAGAGAAGTTAAGTGGAATGCGCCGCTTGTTCTTCCTTTTACTGAGGATGTGAAAATGCTACACTTGTACCTTGATCAAAACCAAGAAGAATGCTTTCAGAAACAATCAGGAAAGCTTCTGGCAGGAACTGGACACTTCTTGCAAAGGTTACTCTGGCTCAGACTATCCTCTTCAGTCACAGAAGAGACGGTGAGGTCTCAGAAACGCTTTTAACATCATTTGTCAGCAGAAACACAGATGACTTGTATGAAGACGTTGCACTTGCACTTTCAGAGCTCCTTCGAAACACCTACAATTCAGAGATTTATGGAGCTTCTTCAAGAGAAATGTGCAGTGTCACCTGAAAACATGTACAACCTTTACCCACCTATGTAATAAGTTAATTTGATTTGTGTATAATTAGAGCTTGGACCAGAACTGAACTTGGGACCATCTACAAAGCAACCCCAGGAAGCCAACCAGCATCAGCAGCAGAAGCAACCAGTACCACGTTGGTTCCCAAAGGTATTGTCCAGTAAACATAATGGCTAAAATAAAGTTTTTATGGAATTTAAAACATTGTACATTTTGACTGATGTTGTCCTGCATTTATTTAGGTGTTAGGGTGGGTAAGAAAAGGAAATGGGAGACCAATGAAGTGAACACTGTCGTAAAACATCTGAACAGGTTTATCAAAACTTGCACAGTGCCAGGAAAAAATTGTGATTGAAGCTGAACTGCACTGGAAGACAGAGACTGGTTGGCTGTAAAGTTTTTTTTGTTTTTTTTTTTGTAGAAAAACAGAATTACTGCTCTTAAAAGGAGGAAACGAGAACAAATGACATTTGCTTAGATTAAATACAGTTAAATGCAGTAAATGCAAAATTATAATGCTGTACAGTTTGTTTGATGTCACTGTGAAGGTGATTAGTAAAGTTCTTTAGTAAAGAACCATAAACACCCCATATTACACGGTTCTTTTCATTCAGATTGTTGAATGTGTTGTATGTAAAATCCTTTGTGGTGCTCTGTAGAGCCATATACAGTACATTCTCCATCAATCTGAAGAATCGTGTTACCCTGCAAAGAACCACTTAAACATGTAAATGTTTTTTTCAATGATGTTCATTGTTTTTTTTTTTTTTTTAAAGAGTTTACATTCCTTTGTTATTTTATATTTTCTATTTATTTGTGACTTGGCAGCTTAGCAGTGTTTTTTGTGTATTTGTATATTGTGGTTGCTTTTCAAAGCAATTGTTAAAGATTTGTGAAAAATACTGCATCGCAAATGGCAATAAATGTATTCATAGAGTTTAAATATGAATAAATAAAAAGTTAATAGAACAAAAAAAATAAGGCGTGTTATTCATATGACTACAACAATTGTCTTTTCTTACAAATGTGCATTAAAGCTGCACCCCGGTTGTTACTAAAATTCCCCAGATTGTTCGTAAGTACCTAGATTGTAAAAAAAAAAACAAAAGGGTCAGTGTGTGTGTGTGTCTACTGGTCCTCACATGTTTGGAGTAGCAGAAATTGTCCCCAGCAAGTAGGAAAATGTCACATTGCTTTATTAACATATTTTCTTTATTTTAAAGTGACAGCTGCTTTAACAGCTTCAGTTGAAACATGAATCTCCTAACGCATTTGCTCCTAACGTCTTTAGAAATGGGGGTCCCCGCATTGCAACATCCGGCTTGTAGTCCCTGAAATGCACTTCTACAAGTATGTGCGAGTGTGTGTGTGTGTGTGTGTGTGTCTCCATCCTGTAGACATATAGTCCTACTGATTTGTTTTCTGACATATCTCCAGAGATCATGCCTCAGGACAAATACATGAATGTCAACCGCACATTGATGCAGGGCAGATGAAAACCCTGCAAACCTTTACCTACCCTCATGCCTTTAATCTCATTTCCTGTTCAAATGAAAATTATGACCAAGCATATCACTTTTCAGTTTTCAAAAAAAAAAAAAAAAAAAAACAGAAAACCATTTTAGAGGTTCCTAATGGTGTCCTGTGATAATCCATCAGAGGAATCATTAGTGCTACTAAACATATTTAATTGGAATTAATGGTACATTAATAGTACTTAATTGTAGTTGTAAGACCACTTAGATTTACTTATTAAATACATAATAAAGTAGATATTAAAAGAACATTTCTAGTACATTAAAATATACTTAAAATTTACCTGGAACTGGAATTAAGTATACGTTTATTTAGTACATTTGTACATTTAACTGCTGTATAATAATAATAATAATAATAACAAATTCTAAAATTATCTTGTTTAATCATAGGCTTATTTATCCACTATTACACTTTACTGTATATACTGTACATCTGAACTCCTGGACACTTACTGTACATCTGAACTCCTGGACACTCCACTTTACTTAAATACCAATATATGCACATGTTTATTATATTAATTCAGTCATTATCTGCTGATAACTGCGTCCCTTGCACATTCATGTATTACTATAGCACTGTCTTTTTTTACAGTCTACAGTTATATTTGTATTTCTTGTATATATTTCTTGCCTCCTTGTGAAGTGAGATATTTATTTATTTATCATTAGTGACCTGTACTATGTATAGTTTACAGTTGACAGTTAATAATACTGCTGCCGGTACCTGCCCATTTAGGTTTTTCATAGTGCACAACGCTGTTTATATTTTTTAATTTGTATTTGTATGTGTATGTGTATCTGTGCTGATTTTGTGAAACCGCTACTGGCTGCTAAATTTCCTTCAGGATCAATAAAGTATCTATCTATCTATCTATCTATCTATCTATCTATAATAATAATATTCCAGTTATCCTTCTGTGATTTTGCACTTCCTTTCTTCAGGTAGATTGTCAAGTTGATACTGTATCTAACCTACTCAGATATATCTAGGCAGTTGCTTGTGTGAATGTTAGTAGTTCTTTGAAGAGTAAGATAATCAGGGGCACCTTTGGGGAACGCTTGTATTGGTGGAATCTGGTTGGTTTGAAGATTGGAAGGATGGAAGAGTTACAGGAGCAGGAATTCCACAAAAGTAAAGAGTGAAAACTTTGAATAAGTTGTATGTAGTTACCATTAAATGAACAAAGCTTTATGTCTCTGTGTTTAATACAAAGGTACATAGTATGGAAAACATTATTAATGAAAAGCACATTTAAACTTTGGCTGACGATCCTCTCAATAGGTTCTAGGATAAGTGCTAGTCACCACCGCAGTGTGGGCTCAGAAGCTCTAGCAGCGCACAGTGCATGATCTTCAGCTAGAGGGCAAAGGCATGTGGACTGTAGAACTCCTGGCACTGACGTTTGGCGGGGAGGACAAGGCAGTGCCTCATGGTATAGACATAAAGCTCTTTTTTGTGACCTGACATGCTCTCGTTCATCTTCCTGCAGTGCATTGTGGGAAGGTGTGGTGTTGTGCCTGGGGGGCTGCGAGGGGGCTGATTTATGGAGATGCACCCCTGAGGTGGCAGGTGCGGGCTGTGACAATCTGCTCTTTTGGAAAGGTGACATGCCCCAGCACGGAGGCAAGGGACAGGGGACATGCCGGTGTCCTCACAAAGAGCAACATCTGCTTTAACTCCGAGCACGAGCCCAACTACCACTGAAGTTCAGCCCATGAAATGTTCTTCACGTCGTACATCACAAGTTTCGGGTCAGGGTATGTTTCAGATCTTTAACAGTGTAGCTGCGGTCATTGTTAATGTTTATAATACACTCATCAAAACATTGTTGCACCAGAAGGAAGATAAAGGTTACCAGGAACAATAGATGATGATACATTTAGACTGATATGGCCAAAATTTGGGCTAGACATACAAAAACAGAGTCTCCAGGTATGGCTAATATGTCAGCCTGACGTGTCAACATGGTGTCGTGGAGGTTCCTAATGGTGTCCTGTGATAATCCATCCCATAGCTTGAATATTCTCACACAGGTCCTGCAGATCTTGCCCTACGGGTGGAGGTAGAGTGACACCAGGCCTTCTGAACACTTGAGGACAAACAACAACAACAACAACAACAACAACAACAACAACAACAACAGTTCATTTTGACCATGGTTTCTCCACACACGGAGTCGTTGGTCATCTCCACCAAGACAAAAGCAGGCCTCGTCACTGCCATTCTGAGTCACTACATGACAGTCTGGCACGACGCCATTGCAGACTTGATTGGCGATGTTGACGTGGTAAGGGCAGTCATCGTAACAATCCATGTGCGTAGAGTCCTGCATCATCCAGCCTTCTGGCAATGGTGCTGGCACTAATGGAGGGCATCACTGCTGGCTGAAGGCCCGAATTTTGGCTGTTGGCTCAGTCCATGCATGTCAGGCAATTTGTCTTCGCTTGAAAGCATGCTGCCAACACAACAGCATGAGTCACAATGGAAAGCATGCGCAAGAGGACAACCCTATATAGTCAGTCAGGTTCAGCGATAAGGTCCGTCCTTGCTTATGGCACAAGCGTGATCGAGCTTGAAACCTGAATTATTCACACGTCTCATGACCCACCCACCAAATTTAATTCCTGTCTGTTGATTCCTTCTGGGTAAAACTTTTTTTTTTTTTTTAAATAAACTGCAGTTTATGCAGGAAGTCTATTATTGACAATTTGCAAACAAGCTGTTACGTGGTGAAATGTCACTTAAAGGGCATTTAATGTGTTAAGTTATAGGATTCTTTAGTGCAACACTACATCACTCAGCCTTGTCCGTTTGACAGAGTACATGATTTTGCATCCTTTTTTAGTGTTCATCCATCAATATTCCCTCACTGCAGTAGCAGCCTTTCAAATTGGTTATGGAGATAATGCATAATGGATCCACACTTGAAACTCAAGGCTACATGCTTACCAAACTACACCCCCACCCGCAGGCTTCAATTTACTCACTCACTCCGCTCGTTTCGAATTTCCACAAAGTTGGGACAAAAGCAATATCAGACTAGAAACACGGTGACTCAAGTTAATCTGAAACGGACTGTCGCACAGTGGAAAAGTGCTTTGTGCTCTGATGAATCTACCTTTCAGAGCACAATACAATTTCCACAATGCATCAGACCGTTTCATGGATATTATATTCTTGGGGCCAAAGAAGAAAAGGGCCATCCAGACTGTTACCAGCATAAAGTTCAAAAGCCTGTATGCATTAAACAGATGCATATGTACCAATAAAAACCCTTCCACCCCCCAAAAAAGACAAAACAGTTCACGGATGTGGAACTAATGTATACTGATGTGATGTCAAGCAACAGTGTAAAATAAAGCTTTTTAAACAGTAACCCCCACCCTTAAGTAGATGTACCGGCCCACTAATAGCTCCTCCACTCTCAAGACAACCAGCAAACGTCTTGAGTAGGCATATTTACAACAGATGTAGCAATGGGTACATTTGATTGAATATAGTGTGACCCCATAATGATCATTCATGTTCACCATGGGTGCGTCTTAATACTTAGTAAGCTGTCTAATTAGGGAGTGTCTACATAGGCAACATTCTGACGGTCATGTATCCTTTTAACAAGACATGATAAATGGGACACTACTAAAGAAATAATAAGAATTTAATATTTAGGGCACTCTATAGATTGTTGTGGTACCAAAGCAGACCCCGATGGGAAAAATCTTTGTCCCCATGCACTGCTCCATTTGGAACCCAAGGCTACATGCTTACCGAAGTACACCAAACCGGCAAGCTTCAGTGTGCTTATTCTATTTGCTAATTCAAATACAGGAACACATCAGAAGTTGGGAAGTTGGGACAGGAGAGATTAAGAATAGAAACACAATGACTCAAGTTCATCTGAAATGGTCATAGAGGAGAAGGGCCATACATGCAGATGCTAGACTGGTTTGCCTGTAGTCTCTTATTGAGCTTAATATACAGCAATAGATGTTCTGTTGCACAGCACAAGGCTTGCAGAACAGAAGGACGGTTTGGTCGGATCGGTGGACCCAAATGCAGAGCGTTATATTTTTTATTGTTTGACCCAACGTCAATACCGTCTCTGTTGAATGAGGCTATGGTGCTTTTGAAACTTAACGAGGCCAGATTTGAACCGGCGACACGCATATTTGCTACCGCTGCGCCACTGAGGCTGTGTGGTAGAGTGTGGAGCAAACTGTCTGAACCGGATACAAAACAAAATGGCGGGAACCTCAAACAAAGGAGACAGAACTTAAACGAAACTTGAACTTAAACTAAACCATGTTACAAGGCTTTTCGTTTCGTGGGTGTTGTTTGTTTTTATTTCTTTTTTGTTCTTTTTCTCCCTTACAGTTCGCCCCTCAGAAAGGTGCGACAGGGAGCAGCAGTCAGGGCTCCGTATTTATGCCGTACCATTCAGGTGCGCGTGGTCAGCGTTGATTACCGCTGGGGATTCTGGGGATTGGAGTTTATTTGTCCCAGATCAACCAGCTCCTCTACCGCTCTGCCCAGGCCCCCTGCTGGTGGCCAGCGGCATGGACCGGCCCCTAACAAGAATAGCTTTCAATCATCTTTTAAAGCTGGTTTAGTTTGTGTCTTCAGTCCCCAAAATAAGGACCAAAATGTCCCACTTGTTCTGGAACATGTTGTAGGCATCACATTTGGGAAGAGGGTGCAGTGACGCTAATGAGGTTAAACAAATATTGTGCTCATGTACCAGCTCAAACTGGTTTTAATGATCACTGCTGTCTGTTTTATTGGAAATATATTTTTGCTGTCTAAAGAAAACACATACCTCCACTTTTGTTGATTTTTAATTTTATGGGTCCTTTGAACACAGCAGCTGCTGTTTACATGGAGCGAAAATTGACCCTGATGAATGGATCAACAGAAATGTCCCAAACCTGCTTGGTAAAAAGTCTGGTTCTATTGACTTACATTAAAACTGAGTTGGTGTTTGGGCTCTCTTGTAAAGTTACCACTTGTTTTTCTTTGGACATCAACACTGTTATATAGTTATATTGCTGTTTACTGGCATTTCACACACTCTCCCAACTATTTTGTGGGAGCTGGTTAAGTCCTAATTGAATTCTAAGAACACCAACAGATTACCATAATCACAGCTAAGCATAAATGTTTCTACTCACCGCAGCATGATGTCTATTACACCTACATCTCATCAATTAGTCATATTGTGACATTTGCGTTACTCTTTGAGAACATAAGACACACTCACTTGTTGTTTCTCCCAGCATGGAAGCTCAAGTATGCTCTCCTTCATACACTGTGCGTGTGTGTGTGTGCGCTCGTCTGCCGTCTGTGACCTTTGACAGGCGAAGCAGTATGAGTGTGTTCATTGGTATTCTGGAGAGTGTGTTGAGGTGAGACTAAACCTGTCTGCTCAGTCAGTCTGATGGGGGCCGCTCAGGGTTTGGTATTCTTAGCATAGGAGCCCTCCTAAACCACTTATCCACATTAGCAATGCAAATCGCTCAGGATGGATTTATCTAATGGCATTGGGAATCACAGATAAATAGCACACCCACAATGACTTTACCTGTCACTCTCCATGCTCGAGGTAAACATCATTATGATTTGGTTTTGTGTTACGTTCAACAGACTGACGGCAAACTAAACCTGAAGAAAATCAGCAGCGTTATAAACGTATCTGCATCAGAATCCGCATGGCAGTAGGAAGAAATGCATCTCTGGCCACTTTTGATCAGTTTATCACATCTACTTAGCATATAGACGCACTTTCTAGTTCTATGGATGTAGTCCATCAGGACCCCCCACGGGACCACCACAGAGCAGGTATTATGTGGGTGGTGGATCATTCTCAGCACTGCAGTGACACTGACATGGTGGTGGTGTGTTAGTCCGCCGCTGCACTGTGCATTGTTGAATCCTCTAGTCCTTCATTGGTGGTCACATGACGCTGCCTGCCGGATGCTGCCTGCAGAATGCTGCCCGCAGGACCCTGCCCATAGGATGCTGTCTATAGGATGCTGCCCACAGGACGCTGCACACAGGACGCTGCCCGAAGGACGCTGCCCACGGGATGCTGTTGGCTGAATAGTCTTGGTTGCTGGACTATTCTTAGTCCAGCAGTGAAACAGAGGTGTCCAGGAGCACTGCTGTGTCTGATCTACTCACACCAGCATAACACACACTAGCACACTACTACCCCCATAATACCTGCTCTGTGGTGGTCCTGTGGGGGTCCTCACCATTAAAGAACAGGGTAATACCATATACAGAGAAACAGATGGACTACAGTCTGTAATTGAAGAACTAGAAGGTGCTCCTATATGGTCAGTGGAACTGATAAAATAGATAGTGTGTGTTGATACAAGGTAGGTGTACCTAATAAAGTGTCTAGTGGGTGTATATTTAAAAGAACACAGTATTTAGTGTTGACTCTTGACTCACTCTTTGAACAAATGAAACCAGCCAAACGACTTTCTATTGGCTTTCAAGGTTATGTATAGGTCCAATAGCTCCAATAACGATCTATAGAATTACCCCCATGCAGATAAGAATTAGAACTGGGTGTGTGCTGTGGAATGTGCCGAGAAGCAATTTCACATTAACCGTCTCGATGTTGATATTAGTCCCAAGTCTCAGGTGTCTCATTTGGGTTTCATGTCAGTCTTCCCATTCCACTCTCATGTTATTTGCCTGAAATTGATTTTTAGTCCCTTATTATTTGCCGAGTTTAATATTCTCAATAAGACCTTTCTTCTAGGAGAAAAAGGCAGGTGGACAGGTGCTTCCGCACGGGGATAAAGCGCAGGGGCCTTTGAGTCGTCCGAGGCCATTACACTCTGTGAAGGAATTTACATATTCAGAGCTATCAGTCTGTAACAGCCAGCCTCCTCCATCATTTTCATCCAATCTGCACTAAGTGATCTTCCTCCGTCGCTCAGGGCACCTGCTGCTGGTCCTTAATGCTGGGTTCATACAGCGCAGCGGATTCGCTTGTTACGGTAATGCCAGATAGCACTTCAGGCCTCTTTCTTTTTTCCATGCATGTTTTATGATCTCTCATTTGCATGAACGCATCATGCCCCCACAAAAACAAACGAACAAAATAAATAGATAAATAAAGAGAGAGATGAAACGTGGGGAATGTAAACAGCTCAACTTGGCATTATGGAAATTGGGAAAAGTCGGAGCGAGCCAAAAGTGAGAATAAGGATAGTAAATGATGGAAATCTCTCTTTAATCAGCTTATTTTGTATCAGAGCATTTTGGGGATCCATTTTTTAGGTGAATTATGCTTGTGCTGTGTAATCTTCACATGGATCCTAATAATATAGGTAGCCCGGGATCCCTGGGTCCAGACTTTACGAGATGTTTCAGATTAATACTTTGCATCCTCTAAGGAAAAAAGAAAAGAGAATGAGCGAATAATTAAAAAAACGTTTTTTTTTTTGGTGTTTCCGGCACAAAATTGCATTATAGCTTCTTTGAAATAAAGTGGTGCGTGGATACCTTTGATGTTGCAGCTTGCCAGCTTGCTAAAAATACTTGTCCTTGTTATAATTAACCACCTCCTAGTAACCCTCCTGTTTCCTCATATCCTTTCTCGCATCTCCAAGAGATCGTCCGTGTCCCAATTTGTTTACAAACAGGTAAACAAGCTTGCATACCCACACACACCCATAACCACCCCCAGCTATTTTATCAGTGACCTCAGTTCTGTTGTCTCCATTGTCTTCCATTGTCTCTCCCTCGGCCCCCTGCCTCTCTCCTTTCCCCCATTCAGTCATGTGAAGTCACTTCAGATTGTGCCGACTTTTGTATTTAGCGTAATACGCGGTAAACGTGTCCGAGCGTGTGTCTGTTTGTGTGTGCGGGGCTCCACTCATGCGCATATACATGAGCTTCTCCTAATATGTGTCGTCTTTAGGCCCCCATTCAGACAGCTTCGGCTGTAGATGATGAGCCCAAAGGCAGTGTAGTGCAGGGGCCACCGCGAACCAATGAAGAGTGCTGCGCTGCACTCGTAGAAACCTGGTGGAGTGGGGTGGGCGGTGGATGTTGAGGGGGGATAGCAAGGCTAGCAAAGCGTCAGAAATAGCACTGAGCTGGTGGGAGGTTTTCAAAGCTCCGGTGCCTGCTGCGGTCTCCGGCTCTGACTGATAGGTCTAGTCTAGTGCGTTATAGGTCAAGGTGCAAGGAGCAAGATCATGCACCTATTTCTTTCTAACTCCTCCATTCTGCTCATTCTACTGTTCTCTCAGCTCCCACTGAGAGGAAGTTGCTGGGATGCGGGGGGACAGAGGTTATCTAGCCGTGCTTTATCAGCGCAGTGTTTTCAAGACTCGGCTGGGTGACCTTCGAGGCACTGCGATTAAACTGAATAGGGTGTTTGCCTGAGCGTTTTACTTGGAAATGGGATTATCTGCTGTGAAATCTGCTGCATCAAATGTGTACATCGTTCCCACATTCCCGTATCACGGAAAACAGGATTGTCTTTGATGTAGTACTGATACATTGCTTCAAAAGTCCATCGGAATTAAGCTGCAACACTGGCTGCACATTTTGTCTCTATGCTCATCGTCCATGTTATCAGCTCCATTTACCATATTGGAGCACTTTGTAGTTCTACAGTTACAGATAGTAGTCCATCTGTTTCTGTGTGTACTTCGATACCCTGCAACTCAGTGGTCAGGACCCCCTTAGGACCACCACAGAGCAGGTTTCATGTGGATGGTGGACCGTTCTATACACTGCAGTGACACTGATGTGGTGCTGGTGGGTTGCGCTGACTGATTCAACAGTACCAACAAGGTGTAGTGTCTAACAGAGTGAACAGTGAGTGGACGCAGTGTGTGGACACTCCAGGAGCACTGCTATGTCTGACAGCACCACACACTAACACACCACCACCACGTCAGTGTCTCTACAGTGGTGAGAATGATCCACCAACCACATAACACCTGTTCTGTGGTGGTCCTGTAGGGGTCCCGACCATTGAAGAAACAGGGTAATACAGTACACAGAGAAACAAATGAACTACAGTCTGTAACTGTAACTACAAAGTGAGCCATATCACACCATCTGCAGGAACAGTGTGAGAATATTCAAGCTGCATGGGATGGATTATCACAGGACACCATGAGGAACCTCTACAACTCCATGCCGAGACGTCTGGAATGTTGCGTTAGCAAACATGGTGACCCAACGCCATACTGAGAGACACTACTTCTGTATGTGTAGCTCCATAAACATTCCCCACATCAGCCTAAATGTATCGTCATTTATTGTTCCTGGTAACCTTTATCTTTTTTCCCAATAGCACTGCAATCCCACACTTCCTTCTGGCTGCAGCTATGATCAGATGATGAGTGTAAATGTATTAACTGGCTGTGATGTGGGTTTGTCTCCAGTGGGCCAGCCTCACTTAAACTGTGGTTGTTCATTAAAGACTGTTTCTTAGTAACCTAACGACTACGCAAATCCTGGACAAATATAGCAACTAGCGGGAAGAAATAACGGTGCATCTTCCGTTGCTAATGAACAGACGTGAGAAGAAGTCGTTGAAGCAAAACTCATTGCGTGCCTTCTATGGCCACTGTATTCATTGATGATTTGCCCTTTCCATAGTTACCAATAGGGTTGTTACGGAGCAGCAGTCTTAAATCAGTAGTAAGAACAAGCCTGCAAATCAGAGCCAAGTGGAAAGAGGAGGACTGCGGTACCAACAGCCACACGAAGACGACAAGAAACATGCAGTGTCATACCTCCCACCCCATCCACTGCCCACACACCTTCGAATTTGATCCGCTAGGGAAATGGAGATGAAGCTTAGATGCCGTGATTGTCCCGAAGGGATGCAAAAGAGCTACTTTTAAATGCAGACAGGGCCGCAATCATAATCAGTTCACCGTGGCTGCACACAGGCCAAAATATCACTTCAATTTGTTTTTACTCTTCTTCCTGCCTTTCAAATTAGCGTGCTCGTTGTTTCACTTTCCAGACTCATCCAGCTATAAGCTCTCAACAACAGCCCTCGGCTTCGCCACTGCTACAGTTTTATGCAATTTTTATTTATTTACTTTTAAATTTAAGTGCTCCGAATCCAATTAATCCATAAAAGCCATTAAACAAAAAAACCCTTTCTGCTCTCTAACGAGGACATATTTATACACATCCAACAAACATTTCATTTTATGAACTCTGGCACCGGCCTGGGCAAATGAATCATTCAACGGATACGTTAGCAATTATGTCCCTCTTTAATATACGCCGCTCGCCATAAAGCCGTGACATGATACTATTGCATTCCACTGTGAAGGAGACGGACTTGCACGTCGGGATACAAGGCGAAATGACAATAACACAACAGATAAGGGTAAAATGAAGCAAACCCGCAAGTTTCAAGGCTCAACAACAACCTGACTGTATACAGTATGAAGAGAAACATTAATCAGGGCAATCTTCCACTGTGGAATCTGATGAGAGGGTGTTGCATAACTGTTCTCGGAAAGAAAGAAAGAAGGGATTCATTTGTGTTTGGCTCACGGTAGTGACATTCAGCGAAGTGAGTGAGTGAGTAAGCAATTTGTCAGAGGAGTACAGTAGGCAGAATTACTGGAGGTGAAAATGAACTGCTGATCAGAGTCATTTTCACCTCCAGTAATTCTGTCCTACTGTACTCACCTCTGACAAAATTTGCTTACTCACTCCACTCACTTCGCTGAATGTCACTACCGTCGAGCCAAACACAAATGAATCCCTTCTTTCTTTCTTTCCGAGAACAGTTATGCAACACCCTCTTCATCAGATTCCACAGTGGAAGATTGCCCTGATTAATGTTTCTCTTCATACTGTATATCAGTCAGGTTGTTGTTGAGCCTTGAAACGTTGCGTTTGCTTCATTTTAACCTTATCTGTTGTGTTATTGTCATTTCGCCTTGTATCCACGACGTGCAAGTCCCGTCTCCTTCACAGTGGAATGCAATAGTAATCATGTCACGGCTTTATGGCGAGCGGCGTATATTAAAGAGGGACATTAATTGCTAACGTATCCGTTGAATTATTCATTTGCCAGGCCGGTGCCAGAGTTCATAAAATGGAAATTTTGTGTTGGATGTGTATAAATATGTCCTCGTTAGAGAGCAGAAAGGGTTTTTTTGTAATGGCTTTTATGGATTAATTGATTCGGAGCACTTAATTAAAAGTAAATAATAAAATTGCATTAAAACTGTAGCAGTGGCTAAGCCGAGGGCTGTTTGAGGCTTATAGCTGGATGAGTCTGGAAAGTTTGAAACAACGAGCACGCTAATTTGAAAAGGCAGGAAGAAGTAAACAAATTGAAGTGATATTTTGGACTGTGTGCAGGCCACGGTGAACTGATTATGATTGCGCCCTGTCTGCATTTAAAGTAGCTCTTTGCATCCTTCGGACAATCACGGCATCTAAGCTTCATCTCAATTTCCCTAGCGATCAATTCGAAGCGTGTGTGGCAGTGATGGGGGTGGGAGGTATGACACTGCCTTGTTCCTTGTCGTTCTTCGTGTGCTGTTTTGGTAACCGCAGTCCTCCTCTTTCCCCTTGGCTCTGATTTTGCAGGCCTTGTTCTTACTACTGATTTAAGACTGCTGCTCCGTCACAACCTTATCTTTTGGTAACTATGGAAAGGGGCAATGATCATCAATGAAATAACAGTGGCCATAGAATGCACGCAAATTGAAGTGTTTTTGCATTCAACTACTGAGTTTTCTCACGACTCTGCTTCATTAGCACACACATTAGGAACGGAAGATGCACCGTTATTCTCTTCCCGCTAGTTGCTATTATTTGTCCAGGATTTGCGGTGTAGTCGTCTAGGTTTACTAAGAAACAGTCTTAGCACTTTAATGAAACTAACGCACAGTTTTAAGTTCGGTCTGGTCTGCCCACTGGAGACAAACCCACATCATCAGCCAGTTAATACATTTACACTCATCCAGCTGATCATAGCTGCAGCCAGAAGGAACGTTCGCAAGTGTGGATTGCAGTGCTTATTGGGAAAAAACGATAAAGGTTACCAGGAACAATAAATGACGATACATTTAGGCTGATGTGGGGAATGTTTATGGAGCTACACATACAGAAGTAGTGTCCTCTCAGTATGGCGTTGGGTCACCATGGTTTGCTAAACGCAACATTCCCGACATCTCGGCATGGAGATGTAGAGGTTCCTTATGGTGTCCTGTGATTAATCCATCCCATGCAGCTTGAATATTCTCACACTGTCTTGCAGATGCCGATTGTGATATGGCTCACCTTTGTAGTTACAGTTTACAGACTGTAGTTCATTTGTTTCTCTGTGTCCTGTATTACCCTGTTTTCTTCATATGGTCGGGACCCCTACAGGACCACCACAGAACAGGTGTTATGGTGTTGGTGGATCATTCTCACCACTGCGTAGAGACACTGGACGTGGTGGTGGGTGTGTTAGTGTGTGGTGCTGTCAGACATAGCAAGTGCTCCTGGAGTGTCCACAACACTGCGTCCACTCACTGTTCACTCTGTTAGACACTACACCTTGTTGGTACTGTTGAATCAGTCAGCGCAACCCCCAGCACAACATCAGTGTCACTGCAGTGTATAGAACGGTCCACCATCCACATGAAACCTGCTCTGTGGTGTCCTAAGGGGGTCCTGACCACTGAGTTGGCAGGGTATCGAAGTACACACAGAAACAGATGGACTACTATCTGTAACTGTAGAACTACCAAAGTGCTCCAATATGGTAAATGGAGCTGATAACATGGACGATGAGCAATAGAGACAAAATGTGCAGCCAGTGTTGCAGCTTAATTCCGATGGACTTTTGAAGCAATGTATCAGTACTACATTCAAAGACAATCCTGTTTTCCGTGATACGGAATGTGGGAATCGATGTACACATTGATGCAGCAGATTTCACAGCAGATAATCCCATTTCCCAAGTAAAACGCTCAGGCAAACACCCTCTTCAGTTTAATCGGAGTGCCATCGAAGGTCACCCAGCCGAAGTTCTTGAAAAACACTGCGCTGATAAAGCACGGCTAGATAACCTCTGTACCCCCCGCATCCCAGCAACTCCCTCTCAGTGGGAGCTGAGAGAAACAGTAAAGAATGAGTCAGAATGGAGGAGTTAGAAAGAAATAGGTGCATGATCTTGCTCCCTTGCACCTTGACCTATAACGCACTAGACTCAGACCTATCAGTCAGAGCCGGAGACCGCAGCAGGCACGGAGCTTTGAAAACCTCCCACCAGCTCAGTGCTATTTCTGACGCTTTGCTAGCCTTGCTATCCCCCCAACCCCTCAACACTTCCACCGCCCCACCCCCACTCCACCAGGTTTCTACGAGGTGCAGCGCAGCACTCTTCATTGGTTCGCGGTGGCCCCTGCACTACACTGCCTTTGGGCTCATCATCAAGCTGTCTGAATGGGGGCCTAAAGACGACACATATTAGGAGAAGCTCATGTATATGCGCATGAGTGGAGCCCCGCACACACAAACAGACACACGCTCGGACACGTTTACCGCGTATTACGCTAAATACAAAAGTCGGCACAATCTGAAGTGACTTCACATGACTGAATGGGGGAAAGGAGAGAGGGCAGGGGGCCGAGGAGAGACAATGGAAGACAATGGAGACCACAGAAACTGAGGTCACTGATAAAATAGCTGGGGGTGTTATGGTGTGTGGGGGTATGCAAGATTGTTTACCTGTTTGTAAACAAATTGGGACACGGGACGATCTCTTGGAGATGCGAAGAAATGATGAATGAGGAAGACAGGAGGGTTACTAGGAGGTGGTTAATTATAACAAGGACAAGTATTTTTAGCAAGCTGGCAAGCTGCAACATCAAAGGTATCCACGCACCACTTTATTTCAAAGAAGCTATAATGCAATTTTGTGCCGGAAACACCAAAAAAAACCCCTGTTTTTTTAATTATTCGCTCATTCTCTTTTCTTTTTTCCTTAGAGGATGCAAAGTATTAATCTGAAACATCTCGTAAAGTCTGGACCCAGGGATCCCGGGCTACCTATATATTAGGATCCAGGTGAAGATTACACAGCACAAGCATAATTCCCTAAAAAATGGATCCCCAAAATGCTCTGATACAAAATAAGCTGATTAAAGAGAGATTTCCATCATTTACCATCCTTATTCTCACACTTTTTTTTTGGGGGGGGCTCGCTCCGACTTTTCCCAATTTCCATAATGCCAAGTTGAGCTGTTTTACATTCCCCACGTTCATCTCTCTCTTTATTTATCTATTTATTTTGTTCGTTTGTGTTTTTGTGGGTGCAATGATGCGTTCATGCAAATGAGAGATCATTACAAACATGCATGGAAAAAAAGAAGAGGCCTGAAGTGGCTACTGGCATTACCGTAACAAGCGCAATCCGCTGCGCTGTATGAACCAGCATTAAGGACCAGCAGCAGGTGCCCTGAGCGACGGAGGAAGATCACCTTAGTGGCAGATTGGATGAAAATGATGGATGAGGCTGGCTGTTACAGACTGATAGCTCTGATATGTAAATTCCTTCACAGAGTGTAATGGCCTCGGACGACTCAAAGGCCCCTGCGCTTTATCCCTGTGCGGAAGCACCTGTCCACCTGCCTTTTCTCCTAGAAGAAAGGTCTTAGTTGAGAATATTAAACTCGGCAAATATAATAAGGACTAAAAATCAATTTCAGGCACAATAACATGAGAGTGGAATGGGAAGACTGGACATGAAACCCAAATGGAGACACCTGAGACATTGGGACTAATATCAACATCGAGACGGTTAATGTGAAATTGCTTCTCGACACATTCCAACAGCACACGCCCAGTTCTAAATTCTTATCTTCATGGGGGTAATTCTATAGATCGTTATTGGAGCTATTGGACCTATACATAAACCTGGAAAAGCCAATAGAAAGTCGTTTGGCTTGGTTTCATTTGTTCAAAGAGTTTAGTCAAAAGTGACGCACTGAACGCACTAAATACTGTTGTTTTCTTTTAAAATATACTAGACCCACTAGACACTTTTATTAGGTACACCTACCTTGTATTAACACCACACCTACATCTTATTTTATCAGTTCCCACTGGGACCATATAGGAGCCACCTTCTAGTTTCTTCAGTTACTGACTGTAGTCCATCTGTTTTCTCCATGTACATGTATTACCCTCTTCTTCAATGGTGAAGGACCCCATAGGACCACCACAGAGCAGGTATTATGGGGGGTAGTAGTGTGGCTAGTGTGTGTTATGCTGGGTGTGAGTAGATTCAGACACAGCAGTGCTGCTGGACACCTCTGTTTTCACTGCTGGACTAAGAATAGTCCCACCAACCAAAACTATTCAGCCAACAGCATCCCGTGGGCAGCAGTCCTTCGGGCAGCGTCCTGTGTTGCCAGCGGTCCTGTGGGCAGCATCCTATGGGCAGGGTCCTGCGGGCAGCATTCTGCAGGGCAGCATCTGACAAGGCAGCGTCATGTGACCACCAATGAAGGACTAGAGGGATTCAACAATGCACAGTGCAGCAGCGGGACTAACACACCACCACCATGTCAGTGTCACTGCCCAGTGCTGAGAAAATGATCCACCACCCACATAAATACCTGCTCTGTGGTTGGTCCCGTGGGGGGTCCTGATGGACTACATCCATAGAACTAGAAAGTGCGTCTATATGCTAAGTAGATTGTGATAAACTGATCAAAAGTGGCCAGAGAGGCATTTCTTCCTACTGCCATGCGGATTCTGACGCAGATACGTTTATACTGCTGCTGATTTTTCTCAGGTTTAGTTTTGCCGTCAGTCTGTTGAACGTAACACAAAACCACATCATAAATGGATGTTTACCTCGAGCATGGGAGAGTGACAGGTAAAGTCATTGTGGGTGTGGCTATTTATCTGTGATTCCCAATGCCATTAGATAAATCCATCCTGAGCGATTTGCATTGCTAATGTGGGATAAGTGGTTTAGGGAGGGCTCCCTATGCTAAGAATACCAAAACCCTGAGCGGGCCCCCATCAGACTGAAACTGAGCAACAGGTTTTAGTCTCCACCTCAACACACTTTCTCCAGAATACCAATGAACACACTCCATACTGCTTCGCCTGTCAAAGGTCACAGACGGCAGACGAGCGCACACACCCACACACGCACAGTTATGAAGGGGAGAGCATACTTGAGCTTCCATGCTGGGAGGAAAAACAACAAGTGAGTGTGTCTTATGTTCTCAAAGAGTAACGGGCAAATGTCACAATATGGGGGGGACTAATTGGAGGAGATGTAGGTGTAATAGACATCATGCTGCGGTGAGTAGAAACATTTATGCTTAGCTGTGATTATGGTAATCTGTTGGTGTTCTTAGAATTCAATTAGGGACTTTAACCAGCTCCTACAAAAATAGTTGGGAGAGTTTTATCTACGAATGCCACTTAAACAGCAATATAACTATATAACAGTGTTGATGTCCAAAGAAAAAACAAGTGGTAACTTTACAAAAGAGCCCAAACACCAACTCAAGTTTAATGTAAGTCAATAGAAACCAGACTTTTTACAAGCAGGTTTGGGACATTTCTGTTGATCCATTCATTCATGGTCAATTTTCCTCCATTGTAAACAGCAGATTTTTTTTTTTTTTTTTTTGCTGTGTGGTCAAGGACCCATAAAATTAAAAAATCAACAAAAGTGGAGATAATATGTGGTTTTTCTTTAGACAGCAAAAATAATAGTTTCCAATAAAAACAGACAGCAGTGATCATTTAAAAACCAGTTTGAGCTGGTACATGAGCACAATATTTACCTGATTTTAACCTCATTCAGCGTCACTGCACCCCTCTTCTCAAATGGATGCCTACAACAATTGTTCCAGAAACAAGTGGGGACATTTTGGTCCTTATTTTGGGGACTGAAGACACCTAATCCAGTTTAAAGATGATTGAAAAGCTATTCTTGTTAGGGGTCTGGTCCATGCCGCTGGCCTCCAGCAGGGGGTCTGGGCAGAGCGTAGAGGAGCTGGTGGATCTGTGGACAAATAAACTCCAAGACCCCCAGAAATCCCCAGCGGTAAATTCAACGCTGACCACGCGCACCTGAATGGTACGGCATAAATACGGAGCCCCGACTAGTGCTCCCCGTCGCACCTTTCTGAGGGGCGTAAACGGTAAGGGACAAAAAGAAACAAAAAAGAAAAACAAACAAATAAACAAACAACCACCCACCGAACGAAAAGCCTTGTAATATGGTTAAGTTTAAGTTTCGTTTAAGTTCTGTCTCTTTTGTTTGAGGTTCCCGCCATTTTGTTTTGTATCCGGTTTAGACAGTTTGCTCCATATTCTACCACACAGCCTCAGCGGCGCAGCGGTAGCGAACATGCACATCGTCGGTTCAAATCTGGCTTCGTTAAGTTTCAAAAGCACCATAGCCTCATTCAACAGAGACAGTATTGACGTTGGGTCAAACAATAAAAAAAAAAATAACGCTCTGCATTTGGGTCCTCCGACCAAACCGTAACCGTCCTTCTGTTCTGCAAGTCTTGTGCTGTGCAACAGAACATCTCATTGTTTGTTATATTACGCTCAATAAGAGACTACAGGCAAACCAGTCTAGCATCTGCATGTGTGGCCTTTCTCCTCTATGACCATTTCAGATGAACTTGAGTCATTGTGTTTTTATTATTAATCTCTCCTGTCCCAACTTCCCAACTTCTGATTAAACAAACAATTTAAAACGAAAGAGTATGAAAAAATGAATTAGCAAATAGAATAAGCACACTGAAGCTTGCCCGGTTTGGTGTAACTTCGGTAAGAATGTATGTAAGCCTTGGGTTTCCAAATGGAGCGTGCATGGGGCCAAAGATTTTTCCCATCGGGGTCTGCTTTGGTACCACAACTATCCTCTAGAGTGCCCTAAATATTAAATTCTTATTATTTCTTTAGTAGTGTCCCATTTTATCATGTCTTGTTAAAAGGATACATGACCGTCAGAATGTTGCCTATGTAGACACTCGCCTAATATAGACAGCTCACTAAGTATTAAGACGCACCCTGGGGTGAACATGAATGATCATTATGGGGTCACACTATATTCAATCAAATGTACCCATTGCTACATCTGTTGTTAAAATATGCCTAGACTCAAGATTGACGTTTGCTGGTTGTCTTGAGAGTGGAGGAGCTATTAGTGGGCCGGTACATCTACTTAAGGGTGGGGGTTACTGTTTAAAAAGCTTTATTTTTACACTGTTTTGCTTGAGCATCACATCAGTATACATAGCTTTCCACATCCGTGAACTTTTTTGTCTTTTTTGGGGGTGGAAGGGTTTTTATTGGTACATATGCATCTGTTTTAATGCATACATGCTTTTGAACTTTATGCTGGTAACAGTCTGGATGGACCCTTTTCTTCTTTGGGCCCAGAATATAATATCCATGAAACGGTCTGATGCATTGTGGAAACTGTATTGTGCTCTGAAAGGTAGATATTCATCACAGAGCACAAAGCACTTTTCAATGTGCGACAGTCCGTTTCAGATTAACTTGTGAGTCACCGTGTTCTAGTCTGATATTGCTTTTGTCCCAACTTTGTGGAAATTCGAAACGAGCGGAGTGAGGTGAGTAAATTGAAGCCTGCGGGTGGGGGTGTAGTTTGTAAGACATGTAGCCTTGAGTTTCAAGTGTGGATCCATTATGCATTAATCATCCAAACCCAATTTGAAAGGCTAGCTACTGCAGTGAGGGAATCAATTGATGGATGACACTAAAAAAAGATGCAAAAATCATGTACTCTGTCAAAAACGGACGAGGCTTAGTGATGTAGTGTTGCACTAAAGAATCCTATAAACTTAAATAACACAATAAATGCCCTTTAAAAGTGACATTTCACCACGTAACAGCTTGTTTGCAAAATTGTCAATAATAGACTTCCTGCATAAACTGCAGTTTATTAAAAAAAAAAAGCTGTACCCAGAAGGAATCAACAGACAGGAATTAAATTTGGTGGGTGGGTCATGAGACGTGTGAATAATTCAGGTTTCAAGCTTGGCCACGCTTGTGACATAAGTAAGGACGGGACCTGACTGACTATATAGGGTTGTCCTGGTGCGCCATGCTTTCCATTGTGACTCATGCTGTTGTGTTAGGCAGCATGCTTTCAAGCGAAGACAAAATTGCATGACATGCATGGACTGAGCCAACAGCCAAAATTCGGGCCTTCAGCCAGCAGTGATGCCCTCCATTTAGTGCCAGCACCATTGCCAAAAGGGTGGTGATGCAGGGACTCTACGCACATGGATTGTTACGATGACTGCCCTTACCACATCAACATCGCCAATCAAGTCTGCAATGGCGTTGTGCCAGACTTTCATGTGACTCAGAATGGCAGTAAGGAGGCCTGCTTTTGTCTTGGTGGAGACGAACAACGACTCCGCGTGTGGAGAAACCGTGGTCAAAATGAACTGTTGTTGTTGTTTGTTGTTGTTGGTTGTTTGTCCTCAAGGTGGTTCAAAAGGGCCTGGTGTCACTCTACCTCCACCCGTGGCGCAAGCTCTGCAGGACCTGTGTGAGAATATTCAAGCTACATGCGGATGGATCTATCACAGGGGACACCATTAGGTAACCTCCACGACACCATGTTGACACGTCAGGCTGACATATTAGCCATACCTGTGAGACTCCTATTTTTGTATGTCTAGCCTCAATTTTGGCCAGTAGCAGTCTAAATGTATCTATCATCTAATTGTTTCCTGGTAACCCTTGTATCTTCCTTCTGGTGCAACAATGTTTTGATGAGTGTATTATAAACATTAACAATGACCGCAGCTACACTGTTAAGAGATCTGAACATACCCTGAACCGAAACTTGTGATGTATGATGTGAAGGAACAATTTCATGGGGCTGAACTTCAGTGGTATTTAGTTTGGCTGCGGGGGGGGGGGGGGTGCTCGGAGTTTTAAGCAGATGTTTCTCTTTGTGAGGACACCGGCATGTCCCCTGTCCCTTGCCTCCGTTCTGGGGCATGTTACACCTTTCCAAAAAGAGCAGATTGTCACAGCCCGCACCTGCCACCTCCTGGGTGCATCTCCATATAAAATCAGCCCCTCTCAGCACCCCTAGGCACAACACCACACTTCCCACAATGCACTGCAGGAAGATGACCGAGAGCATGTCCGGTCACAAAAAAGAGCTTTATGTCTATACCCATGAGGCACTTCCTTGCCCCCCCGCCAAACGTCAGTGGCCAGGAGTTCTTACAAGTCCACATGCCTTTGCCCCTAGCTGAAGATCATGCACTGTGCGCTGCTAGAGCTTCTGAGCCACACACTGCGGTGGTGGAACTAGCACGATTTCACGAAGAACGCCATTGAGAGGATCGTCAGCCAAAGTTTAAATGTGCTTTTTCATTAATAATGTTTTCCATACTAATCTACCTTTTCATTAAACACAATAAAGCTGTTGTTCATTTAATGGGAATTACATACGGACTTATTCACAAGTTTCCACTCTTTACTTTTTTGGAATTCTTGCCCCTGATAACTACTTCCATCCTTCAATCTTCAAACCAAACTAGATTCCAACCATACAAGCCGTTCGTTCAAAAGTTGTCCCTGATTATCTTTCCTCTTGAAAGAACTACTAACATTCACACCAGGCAACTGCCTAGAATATTTCTGAGTAGGTTTAGATACAGTATCACTTGACAATCTCACTAAAGAAAGGAAAGTGCAAAATCAACAGAAGGCATATAATGGAATATTTATTAAATTTATTATTATTATGTATATATTATTATTTATTATTATTATTAGTAATCGATTACTTTATGGATCCTCAAAGGAATTTAGCAGCCAGTAGCGGTTTCACAAAAACAGCACAGATACAAAATTACAAATTAAAAAATATTAACAGCCGTGTGCAGTATGGGAAACACACCCAAATGGGGTCGGTACCGGGCCAGCCAGTAATTATTAACTGTATAACTCATAAACTAATACCATAGTACAAGATCACTTAAACGATATAAAATACTATAAATATATAGAATATCTCACTTCGCAAGGAAGGCAAGAAATATATACAAGAACTACAAATATAACTGTAGACGTCACCAGAAAAGGACAGTGCTTGTTATAGTAGATACATAAATGTGCCTGAAAGTGCCCCCCCCCAAAAAAGGAGGACGCCAGTTTATCAGGCAGATAATGACTGAATTTAATAAAATAAAACAGTGCATTATACTGGTATTTAAGTTAAAGTGGGAGTGTCCCGGAGTGCAGATGTAACAGGTATAAACAAGTAAGGTGTCCAGAGTGTCCCAAGGAGATGCAGATATACATATAGTATACAGTAGAGTGTCCAGGAGTTCAGGATGTACCATATATACAGTAGAGTGCCCAGTGAGTTCAGATGTACCGTATTATACACATAGTGTCCCAGAGTGCCCAGGAGTGCAGATGTACAGTATATACAGTAAAGTGTAATAGTGCATAAATATTATTATATTATTAAATATTATTATTATTATTATACAGCAGTTAAATGTACAAATGTACTAAATAAAAGTATACTTAATTGCAGTTCCAGGTAAATTTTTAGTCAATTTTAATGTACTAGAAATGTTCTTTTAATATCTACTTTATTATGTATTTAATAAGTAAATTTAAGTGCCTCTAAAATGGTTTTCTGTGTTGTGTGTTTTTTTTTTTTTTTTTTTTTTTTTAAAGTGATAAGCTTGGTCGTAATTTTCATTTGAACAGGAAATGAGATTAAAGGCATGAGGGTAGGTAAAGGTTTGCAGGGTTTTCATCTGCCCTGCATCAATGTGCGGTTGACATTCATGTATTTGTCCTGAGGCATGATCTCTGGAGATATGTCAGAAAACAAATCAGTAGGACTATATGTCTACAGGACGGAGACACACACACACACACACTCGCACATACTTGTAGAAGTGCATTTCAGGGACTACAAGCTGGATGCTGCAATGCGGGGACTCCCATTTCTAAAAGACGTTAGGAGCAAATAAAATCCAGATTCATGTTTCAACTGAAGCTGTTAAAGCAGCTGTCACTTTAAAATAAAGAAAATACGTTAATAAAGCAATGTGACATTTTCCTACTTGCTGGGGACAATTTCTGCTACTCCAAACATGTGAGGACCAGTAGACACACACACACACTGACCCTTTTTGTTTTTTTTTTTTTTACAATCTAGGTACTTACGAACAATCTGGGGAACTTTAGTAACAACTGGGGTGCAGCTTTAATGCACATTTGTAAGAAAAGACAATTGGTGTAGTCATATGAATAACACGCCTTATTTTTTTTGTTCTATTAACTTTTTATTTATTCATATTTAAACTCTATGAATACATTTATTGCCATTTGCGATGCAGTATTTTTCACAAATCTTTAACAATTGCTTTGAAAAGCAACCACAATATACAAATACACAAAGAAACACTAAGCTGCCAAGTCACAAATAAATATAATTCAAAGAAATGTAAACTTGTAAAAAAACAGAACTATAAAAGAACAATGAACACTCAAAAAAACATTTTACATGTTTAAGTGGTTCTTTGCAGGGTAACACGATTCTTCAGACTGATGGAGAATGTACTGTATATGGCTC
>JAMWET010006781.1:0-22630 GCA_024036415.1 Prochilodus magdalenae
ATATATAACAAACTGTTATAGTCATATTTTTTCCATTTCATATATATGCTTATAATATTTTACACATTGCAAATAAATACAATATTTTATACATTTTCCAATATTTTTAACTCTATATATGATATATATATATATATATATATATATATATATATATATATTTATGATAAAGGAAATGCCATATTTATGTGTGCACGCTGTAGAAATGGGTATTGTTAGTAACTGGTCAATACTGATATTAATATACCGCTTGCCAACAACCACACTACTCAATACTCAATGTTGATACAACGCTTCAATATTTGGTGCGAAGAAACAAAGACTGTGAATCTGAAGCCCCCTCACCTTCTAACACCATCGATGGGCAGAGGGCAGTAAATGCCCTGGACAGGCTGATAGATATTCACCCACACCAGGGGGGCAAATTTTCGGCAATCTCCATCTCAGTTGCCTGCACGTCTTTGGACTGTGGGAGGAAACAGTAGCCCCTAGAGCAAACCCACAGAGACACGGGGGTTCACCCAGAAAGGACTCCCGATGCCCACGCAGGAGTTGAACCCAGGGCTCTCTTGCTGTGAGGCAACAGTGCTACCCACTGCGCCAGCATAAAGAGTCTGAGGCCGCCAAGTTATTTACTAGCCAGATACAGCCTTGCTTAGCTTCATATACCAGGCAAGCCTACAGGGTCACAGAGACATAGAGCCACTAGCTCCTCTGTAGTCCACTGTAAATATAAATAAATGAACTAATTAATTAAGTAATTATTAAGTAGTGTTAGTTATAGACATAACACAATTATACCAGTATTACAAGCCTATATACATATTTGTATAGGGTCTTATATATCATATATCATATACAAGACATACCTACAGGGGTGGGACAATGAAACTGAAACACCTGTCATTTTAGTGTGGGAGGTCTCATGGCTAAATTGGACCAGCCTGGTGGCCAATCTTCATTAATTGCACATTGCACCAGTAAGAGCAGAGTGTGAAGGTTCAGTTAGCAGGTAAGAGCACAGTTCTGCATTCAAGCTCTGTGTACTGCAATGCACACAACATTTGGGACATACCAGAGTTCAAACTGTGGTGCACCGTTCTTGCTGGCGCATCCTGTGACCAATGGAGCAGCAAGTTCTTTGTGATGTAGTCAGAGAGCCACGGTATCCAGGGTTAATGTCAGCATACTCACCAAGAAGGACGAACCTCCACAGCCTCACGTAGTGACTTCTGGCCACTTATCCTCGCAAGAAAAATGGCTTAAACCTCCCTTCTGACCACTGTGCAGGAGACTTCGAGTATAAATGTCAATTCCCAAGCCAACCACTGACGGCTGTATTGGCCGCAAAATGAGGGGCCTACACCATACTAAATAAATGACTGTGGTCTAAACCAGGTTTTTCAGCTTCATCTGTCCAATCCCCCTGTATATTGACAATTATAAATAATGTTATAGAAATACATTCACACGTTTATCTACACCTCGTCTGCCTCCTATGTTGATGCGAAACTTGGAGCATCAAAAGTTCTTCGCACAACAAACCAGAGAAAGCCGATATTTTCCGTTCCCTTGAGCATCCATCTGCTGGACTCTGGAACTGGAAGTGCTCACAGCGACAGCTTTGACGCTCCTTAAAATCTGACAAGTGACAGCTAATCTAGTGTCTGCGTGAACATAATTCCCTGCAATCATGCTGTCAACCTATGAGTCACGCGCATAAACCGCAGAGGAAACTGCGTTCAGAGTCAGTGTCAATTTCGGATTTCCGCTTTATAAAGTTTTGAGCAATTAGAGGCCCCTTTTTCAGACGAACAGAACCAGCTCCATCGCTTACGCCGTGAGCGTGCGTCAGTAGAGAAACCCAGCGCCAGTATAAAAAAAATAATGCGTCCTGTACTAAAGCTTTATCCCCGCCTGGGAAATCAGGCCCTAAAGACATCAGGTTTTAAAACCCTAACCCATCCGCCTAGGGCACGTTCGTATCCCCCCCCGGGCAGGAAGCCCTCCGGAATGACTGGCTGTACGACCCTGCTCTGGAGAGAAGTGCTGGGAAATATTTAAGACAGTCCTAACGGCATCAGATGATCCTGCACAAAATGGGAACAGGACAAGGCTTAAGTCCTTAGATCTGAGGCCGGCTAATATGACCACAGTACCTGTTTTCATGTGTGATAAGCAGGAGGGAGCGCAAACAGATCTAACAGCGGGCATAGAGGGTTCAGAGAATACTTTGCTCTAATGCACTTAGCTTAAGTCAATAGACATGCAGAAAAAACATCATGTCGTCTAGTAGGTTCAAGTGAATTCGGGCTTCACAAAAACACCCATCATCATCAAAAGCATTAGGAGCACGAAATAGCACCCAGAAGGAATCGTACCCTCACAGGCACTGAAAACTGGGGGAGTATGCCATATGGTTTAGTAAGTAAGGGCGAGCCCTTGATCGCTGTATGACCTGACTGGACCCAACACCACGATGGTTAGCAATTCAGACAGCAGTGACCTATAGTCACATACCACGAGTCATCCTGTTAGTGCCAGCACCTTTGGGAGTCACGGCTGGCACAAACACAGTAACTACAATGCACACAGACCGTCACCTTTCTACGTCAAACGCCAACAGTCAGCCTGCCATGGAGTGACTCAGAATGACAGCGGGTCATCTTCACTGACCCTGAGTCCTGCTTTTGTCTCGGTGGAGACCGCCCACTTATCCTGTGTGTGTACGGCACCGTGGTCAAAGCGCCAAGATGAAACGGTACAGTAGTCAACATGTCCATACGTCCAGAAGGCCTGGTGTCCACCTCCACACTTTACCGGCACCATATGCTGGAACTGTGTGAGAATATTCCATGTCAATCTGCATGGGATGGATTATCACAGGACACCAATTAGGAACCTCTACGCCTCCCATAAACCGAGAACGTCTGGCGGCCCGACCCCATACTGAGAGACAGAACTTCTGTCAATGTGTAGCGCATATAAATATTCCCCATATTTCAGTCTAAATTTTTATTCATGTACCTGTAATTTGACTTATTTTCTCGAAAATAATGAATGAGTATCTCTAATACTAATGACACGTGTTCCAAAATCAGTATTTCATGTCTGAATTCAGTGGGCACTTGGCTATTCCAGTCTATGTTAGCCCCAGTGCCCCCACAGGGACGCTGACCACAGGACAATGCCCACAGGACCTTTGACCACAGGACGCTGCGCCACCAGGACACTGGCCCAGGACGCTGGTCCACAGAACGCTGCCCCCACAGGGACACTGCCCACAAGACCTGACCACAAAGGACGCAGCCCACAGAACGCTGCCACAGGACCTTGACCACAGGGACACTGCCCACAGGATAAACTGCCCACAAGACGCTGTCCTGCAGGACCACTGTTCCTCAGGACACTGCCCATGTCAGGACACTGGTTTCCCACAAGACCTGCGCCCACAGGACACTTTCCTCAGGACACTGCCCACAGGAAGACGCTGTTCACAGAGGACACTGCTTACAAGATTAGGCTGGCCATCCAGGACACTGTCCTCAGGACCCACTGCCCACAGGATGCTGTCCTCAGACACTGCTCACAGGGACGCTGCCCACAAGGACGCTGTCCCACAGGACACTGTCCTCAGGACACTGGCCACAGGACGCATGTGCCCCACAGGAACGCTGCCCACAGGACACTGTCCTCAGGACCAGACTGGTTGGCTATATAGTTTTTGTCTTGGACTATTCTCAGTCTCAGCAGTGCACACTGGGGAGTGAGATCGGCCACAAACAACTGCTGTGTTCTGATCCCCACACTCACACCCCCAGCCCAACACTCACTCCACTAACACACACCACCACCACGTCGTCCAGTGTCACTGGATTGCTGAGAAATGATCCACCACCCACATAACACCTGCTTCTATGTGTGGTCCTATGGTATCGAAGGTCTTGACCTATGGAAGAACACCCTACAAAACCCTCCTTATACGCGGTGGGTGAAGCTGGACGACATCATGCCCCCTGACTTCCTATCACCAGCGCCGTATAGGAACCTGAGTCCAGTAGTATCACACCAGACCGCTCTCTGGTTTGACCGTTGGTGCACATCACTCAATGACTACATTACACAGAACTGATCCCTTTTACACTGCTGAATAGCTCTTCTGGCCATCTGACGCGGCCGGCGCCGATTCAAAGGCTCTGGCCTCCTCAGGGCAGCAGGAAGCTTGTAGAATGTCCACAGATGGTTAATTGCCGAGGACTGCACACGAGACTTTTTGGTCTCCGTTTTAGAGTGTGCTGTTGTGTAACGTGCAAGCGGGTGGCTGGGGCTTGGCTGTCGATAATGAAGCAGAGATGGCTGTGTGAAATAATGCTCCTGTCAGAATAGTGTCTCTCCGCCACTTTCTCCAGTCTAGGATTGTGTATAAAAGGCGCCTGAATGTGAATCAAAGCTCCTTCGCTGCGAGCGCTGCATACGCTCCTCGCCTCAAACTTATCTCCCTCCTCGTTTGATTAACACTCGTGTTGTTAAGGGAGTGGGCCTATGATGCGGGGGAAAATACGGATCTTGGCGAAGGGAAAAAAAACAGCATAGTTGTCTCTTTAGGTGCTGTGAGAAACCAGTAGCTATAACGAGCCATTGGTGAAATCTATAGGTGGAACTTCCAAGCCGGCATTCCGACAGTATCCTTGGCTACTTCAACAAAAGCAGGGTTTCTGCTGAAAGCCATGCATCTTTCACCAATCCTTCCGTCGGCTAATGAAATATAGTAGCTTCAATGTAATAGAATATGAAATTGGGTATGTGCACCAGCCTTGCAAGCATTCAATTGCATATTAACAATGGAATATAAATTCAAACTAATCTGAGATCTTCCACATAGCTGCATTACTTTGGAAGGATCTATGTGGGAACATTATCTGAGTTTTCATAACGGAGATTTGCAATGAAATATTCCATGAAGACAGGAACAGACATCGCGGATATTGTCACCAGACTCAGCATGTCGGAAAAATGGGGATTCTGACGGCTGCTGCTAGTGTTATTCTTGTAGATGATGAGCTGTTAATATTAATTAAAAGAACTGGCAGGTATAGGAGACCAGTTTTCTGGCATCAGTAATTCAACATGGTTGAACTTGGTACCTCAAAGTAATGACTTCTTTTTTCAAAATGTAGACTTAATATCTCTAAATAATGACTTATTATCTCTAAATAATGACTTAATATCTCTAAATAATGACTTATTATCTCTAAATAATGACTTAATATCTCTAAATAATGACTTAATATCTCTAAATAGACTTAATATCTCTAAATATTGACTTAATATCTCTAAACAATTACTTAGTATCTCTAAATAATGACTTAATATCTCTAAATAGACTTAATATCTCTAAATATAGACTTAATATCTCTAAATAATTACTTAGTATCTCTAAATAATGACTTAATATCTCTAAATAGACTTAATATCTCTAAATATAGACTTAATGTCTCTAAATATAGACTTAATGTCTCTAAATAATTACTTAGTATCTCTAAATAATGACTTAATATCTCTAAATATAGACTTAATATCTCTAAACAATTACTTAGTATCTCTAAATAATAACTTAATATCTCTAAATAGACTTAATATCTCTAAATATAGACTTAATATCTCTAAATAATGACTTAGTATATCTATAAATAGAAATAGTATATCTAAGTAATGACTTAATATCTCTAAATGTAGACTTAATATCTCTAAATAATTACTTAGCATCTCTAAATAATGACTTAAGATCTCTAAATAGACTTAATATCTCTAAATATAGACTTAATATCTCTAAATAATGACTTAGTATATCTATAAATAGAAATAGTATATCTAAGTAATGACTTAATATCTCTAAATGTAGACTTAATATCTCTAAATAATTACTTAGCATCTCTAAATAATAACTTAATATCTCTAAATAGACTTAATATCTCTAAATATAGACTTAGTATCTCTAAATAATGACTTAGTATATCTATAAATAGAAATAGTATATCTAAGTAATGACTTAATATCTCTAAATGTAGACTTAATATCTCTAAATAATTACTTAGCAGCTAAAATAATGTGCCGAAAAAAAAAAAAAATGGACCTTTTAAGATTCTCCCTTCCTTAAAAAGATTTAAGACTTTAATATCTCTAAATATAGACTTAATATCTCTAAATATTGACTTAGTATATCTATAAATAGAAATAGTATATTTAAGTAATGACTTAATATCTCTAAATATAGACTTAACATCTCTAAATAATTACTTAGCATCTCTAAATAATGACTTAATATCTCTAAATAATGACTTAGTATATCTAGAAATAGAAATACTATGTCTAAATTAATGACTTAATATCTCTAAGTATAGACTTAATATCTTTAAATATAGACTTAATATCTCTAAATAATGACTCTCAAACTGTCTCTAAATACACCATTATAAATCTCTATCTACAAAGGACCTAATTGATACCGTATAATTCTCTAGGATAAGAAATCTAGTAGCTGGTAAATAATGCTGTATGTCTTGAAATGTTGGCTTAAATCTCTATCATAAATGACTTTTGATCTCACTTAATGACCATTTTGCTCAAAAACTTGAACAGAATTCTCTATATAATGCGTGTTAGTTTTTGTAAATCTGACTATGTTCTTGTAACATGGGACGCTCTATCACTATATAATACTACCACTCTACAATACGATTAGAATTTCAACTATATTTCACAATACTATGCGTCTTTAATAATGTCTTATAAATACTGTGGCTTAAGTCTTTACTTAAAGATACATTAGTACAAGATTTATAGAAACATATGTTATATATTTGTAAATATATTTCTTTCTCAGATTGTTTGACTTAGTATCATCTATAATAAATGACTTTTCATAATATAGTTGTAATTTTGTATCTAAAATATTAATGGCGTTTATTTTCTCAATTTATTGACAGAATGTATCTGCAACTGACCTGTTTTCTCAAAATACAGACTTAATTTGTTCTAAATTGTTTTTCTAATTCTTTTGGCTTAGTACTGTATAACAATGACATAAGTCTTATAGTACTCCTAATATAATTTGTACAAAAATAAATAATTTACAATGTTAGTAAGATACAAATTTTGAAGTAAGTCATTATTTGTATCGAGTGAGTTAAATTATTGGGTAAATGGGTAATCATATTGACATGGTAGGTGTCAGTATTTAAGAACATGAAGTCAATTATTTTCAAATAGAAAGTCATTCTTAATAGATACTAACCAGTTGTGCAGAATTGCACAGCAGACCTCCCTGGTACCGGCCCGGTGGGGTCCCATTTTGGGGTACTCCCAGCGTGGGCTGGCTGCTAACTCACTCATCATAGCGATGCTTGATGCTTCAGTGTCAACAAAATGTTTGGTTTGACAGTCCTTCTTTGGAAAGCTCTCATTTCCTCCACACCTCCGCCTCTTCTCCTCGTCTTCTGAGTAACCCATTCATTCTTTCCATCAGACTCTCAGGAAGCTGGCTGAACTTACAGATTTACAAACTTATCAGAGATTTACCAAGCCGAGCTGCTTTTAGGCTATGAAGAACCCACTTGGGTGAACCAGTTTGCTAGATGCGCCACCCTGAGGAAGGCCAGTGGTGGTGCATGCTGCTAGTTGGTCAAGACTATCAAAGACAGAAGCCTGCCAATTGGTGCATCGGCATCAGATCAAACAAATGACCGTTGTTTCACGTGTTATACACCCTACATTCATCAAGATTCCAGCTCGATTTTTATATTATATTCCCCAACAGGGACCATCATCCCAGTAATCATAGAAAGCTTTTTCCAGAGTAACCCCTCTAAAGTGCCCCCAAATTATTATAATGACATTAGAGACATGTTCAGATGGTCTCCAATTGAGAAGCTATCACATCAGGGCTCTCCTAGGACCCCTCAGGACACACCCTGTATTTTGCAATCATCTTCATAGTGAAGCACTATGTAATATGAACTATAGTAATTAGGAGTGATTCAGGGGGGTGAGGGGAGGGGAGGGAGGGGGGGGTACTGGACTAACTAGTACTGACACAGTATTTCAAAATTGGCCGAGGACGTATGTTCAATTTTTTGAGTGATGCCTAAAGTCAAAATTTGGACATACAGCTGCTCACATGAATCAAGATCCGAGACTATGTTGATTTCAAAGTGGAGCCCAACCTGGAGGGAATGGACTACGTCTGCTGAAACCACGTCTGTCTGGTTTCTTACCACGTAGTATCTCCCAGTGTAACCAGTTTCTGACGTGAACTCAACCAAAGCAGGAACAGAGAGCCTAATACCATGAAGGCTGCTACAACAATTACTAGAAGACAGGCTTTTTTTCTGGTAAGCGATGCTGCTGGTGGACGAACTCAGGTTTGGGTCCCCTGAATAGATTCCTGTCAAGTGGATGATATGGTACTTGTTTTTGCGGTGACTATGAAGCCGTGGCGACCTTTGTTCGTGGACCTGTTGTTAAAAGTTTCCCACTCTAATGGAACCGTCCATCCAACGGACGTTAGTTTGTTTATTCCATTAGAGCCGTGGCATCCAAGACCAGGAGCCCTCTTTCAGGAGCCTTTACTTTTTCGGAGAGCTCGCGAAAGAAGCCAAAGTCTCTACGCATAGTCACCACCTGTTTCCCCGTCTCGTGCTTTTAACGCACACACATCGGGCGCGATAGCGGCAGCGCGGTACAGACGCTTCTCACCCCCTGTCAGTCAGAGATGCCGTTGCACCTTCCATGCACCGCGGGTCGTCTTGCACAGCAGCGACGGAGAACTATGCCCTCTCCCGCCTTAATCATGCAAATCCGGGGCGTCCCTAGCCGTTACCCATGTACTCCTCCGGTATTCCTCTCCGTGTCTGCCGCGCTGCGGTGGGGGTTGGAGGTAGCGTGCGCTCCGCACAGTGAGGGGAGACGACTGAAGCAGCGGGCTTTTATCATCCCAATTCCCAAATCTCAAAAAAAAAAGCAGGTAGGAGGTGCCTTCCACACACCGAGCATCAACCTCCCCGAAGCCCTTCCTCGCGCCTCGCAGCTCTCAGAGCGCTCTCCTCCCTACAGGGTGGATTCGCAGTCTTTCTCCAGCCCTCGTTTCCCATCATTCATGTCTGGCCAAAGCACAACCCCGCCACTGAGCAACGTGTGGACCTTCTGCACCTTCTGGCAGAGCTCAGCGTGCACAGCATAGAACATGCACATGCTGAAAGACCCAGAGCTACAGATCCCAGGAACTTACTGTAAGTCTGTTGGGTCATTGCTTAATGGACATGGACACTTCTGGTCCTCCATCCTGGCCAGAACATCCAGCTAAGATCAGCTGGTAGCTGGCTTCAAATGGTCTAAGCTGACCTATCATGGTTAACGTGGTGGACATGCTGGATATTCAGCTGGACTAGATATAGCTTTGTTAAGCAGGTCATGCTGGTCAACAAACTGGTCAACCATACTAGTTAGCCATCTTGGTTGTGCTGAGCAACTATGTGTGTCAAGCTGGTCAGACTGCTTGGTACTGCTGGATCAATTTTGATCAACAGCTTTGGTCAAGCTGGTCTTTTTAACCAGCCAGGTTATGCTGGTCAACCAGCTTGGTCATACTTGTTGATTTACTTGATCATGCTGGTCAACCAGTTCGGTAATGTTGGTCATTCTGGTCAACATCCCATATTGGTCATGGTGGCCGACCAGCTTGAACATGCTGCTTAACCAGCTTGGTAATTAAAGTTGTCCTGGTCAACCACCATAGTTATGCTGGTGATGATCAATCTGCTTGGTCATGCTAGTGAACTAGCTTGGTCCTGCTTGTTGACAAACTTGGTCATACTGCTTCATCAGCTTAGTCATGCTATTTGAACAGCTCAGTCATGCTGGTTTTGCTGGTCAACAAGGTTAGAAATACTTGTTACTCTGGGCAACCAACGTGATCATTATGGTCTATCAGCTTGGTCATTATGGTCTATCAGCTTGGTCATTCTGGCCACCAAACTTAGTTATGCTTGTCAGTCTTGTTGACCAACATGATATAATGATACTGGTCAACTACATATATAAATTTGTGCATGTGTGTGTATGTGTGTGTGAGTGCGTGTGTATGTGTGTGAGTGCGTGTTTGTGTGCGTCTGTGTTTCTGTGTGTGTGTCTGTGTGTGTGTGTATGCGTGTGTGTATGAGTGTGTTTGCTTGTGTGTATGCGTGTGTGTGTATGTGTGTGTGTATGAGTGTGTTTGCTTGTGTGTATGCGTGTGTGTGTGTGTGTGTGAGTGCATCTGTGTTTCTCTGTGTGTGTGTGTATGCGCGTGTGTGTGTGTGTGAGTGTGTTTGCTTGTGTGTGTGTGTGAGTGTGTGTATGTGTGTGTGTATGTGTGTGTGTGTGTGTGTGTGTGTATGTGTATTTGTGTGTGTGTGTGTGTGTGTGTGTGTGTGTGTGTGTGTGTGTATGTGTGTGTGTATGTGTGTGTGTGTGTGTGTGTGTGTATGTGTATTTGTGTGTGTGTGTGTGTGTGTGTGTGTGTGTGTGTGTGTATGTGTGTACGTGTGTGTGTACATGTGTGTGTATGTGTATGTGTGCGTGTGTGTAAGTGTGTGTGTGTGTGTGTGTGCGTCTACATGTTTGTGTGTGTGTGTGTGTGTGTATGTGGGTGTTTGTTCTGAATAAGACTATGACACAGCAGATGTGTGGAGATACGCATCACATATGTATGTATATGTAAGTGACATGTAATAAATCAGCAGACCGTGTATTAATTAGCCCATTTGTCAGGGGGTGATTTATGGGGGCGTAACACTCCCCCCAGATCAGTACAGTATGTTTCCCCTGTGTGCTCCACTACCTCTGCCCCCTTGTCATTGATGTCCCCTGTGTTTTGTTTGTACCTCTGCTGTGTGTTAATTGTTCCCAGGTGTGTTCAGTCTATACTCCTTCGTTTCCTTCTTTCACATTGTGAGTGTTTATGTTAATAGGATTATTACGGTGTTTGTTTTCCCCTCCTCTAGTTTGTTACTGCGTTTTATTCCCTTTATCTCTCTCGCTGTTTAGCCTGGTGTTCTGTGAAACAGTCCAGCCCCCTTTGCCTCGTTTGGCTTCCTTTCATTCCCTTTGGGTTTTTCATGTGTCTTGCTTTGCTTCAGTTCCTATTCATTTGCTCCTTCATTGACACTGTGAACCGGGACTTCAGTAAAGAGAGTCCACACCTCCTCCTATCTACACACCTCAGTCCATACCGCGGCTTGGAGGCTTAACCAGAGCTACCCCTAAATTTTGTTAATGACAGCACAGCTATTTGAATATGTTTTGGGTCAAAAACCAGCAGGCCTCTGGTGTAACGTGCAGCGGTGTAGTTCTAAAAGTAAATAAATAAATAAATAGGTTTTAATTTCCAGAGGTACGTATTAACAATAGCAAAATTGTTTCCCATTCCATGACATACTGAAATGCACTGTCCCTGACGCAGACATTATGAAATAATATCCGTCGTTGCTAGGCTATTTTAGCACAGTCATGCAGTTTTAAAGGAGCAATATGTAACATGGTTATGTAATCTGTCCTTTAAAGTCCAGTAAACGACTACTGAAAATCTGTTGTAGCATGCAGTTGTGCGGCTGTAAAAATGAATAAATGAATAAGTGAATGAATGAATGAATGAATAAATAGGTTTTATGTCCAGAGTCAACAACAGTAAATTAACAATAGTAAACCTGTATGCCGTTCCATGAGATACTGACATGCACTGTCCCAGACGTTTATAGTCATTATATAGAATTATAGTCATCTTTGCCAGGCTATTTTAGCACAGTCATGCAGTTTTAAAGGAGCAATATGTAACATGGTTATGTAATCTGTCCTTTAAAGTCCAGTAAACGACTACTGGAAATCTGTTGTAGCATGCAGCTGTGCAGCTGTAAAAATGAATAAATGAATAAGTAAATAAATGAACGAATGAATGAACGAATGAACGAACAAACGAATGAATGAACGAACGAACAAACAAACAAACAAACGAATGAATGAATGAATAAATGAACAAATGAATCAATGAATGAATAGGTTTAATGTCCAGAGTCAACAACGGTAAATTAAGAATAGTAAACCTGTATGCCGTTCCATGAGATACTGACATGCACTGTCCCAGACGCAGACATTAAGAAATTATAGTCATCTTTGCCAGGCTATTTTAGCACAGTCATGCAGTTTTAAAGGAGCAATATGTAACATGGTTATGTAATCTGTCCTTTAAAGTCCAGTAAACAACTACTGAAAATCTGTTGTAGCATGCAGCTGTGCAGCTGTAAAAATGAATAAATGAATACGTGAATGAATGAATGAATGAATTAATTAATTAATTCATGAAAAATAAATAGGTTTAATGTCCAGCGTCAACAACAGTAAATTAACAATAGTAAACCTGTATGCCGTTCCATGAGATACTGACATGCACTGTCCCAGACGCAGACATTATGAAATAATATCCGTCATTGCCAGGCTATTTTAGCACAGTCATGCAGTTTTAAAGGAGCAATATGTAACACGCTTATGTAATCTGTCAAATGCAACCTCCTCCACCCTCCTCACTCATGTCCCCGTTTACTTACCAGATACCAGAACACAAGAGAAGTATTTGTTGATGAAGGATTTACTGAGGTAAATGAATATGTGTGTTGAGGTGAACTGATTCGAGCTTCGTATTAGCAGCTTCCTGTTTGTCATTCTGCATTTAGAGCAGCTTATTGTAACTGCAGCACCATTTAAGGTGGAATGGAAAATCCAAACAGAAGCTGACAGCTAACTAACTAGCTAACCAGCTAATAAGCTAACTAACTGTAGCCATAGATTTATATGTGGTTCTTTTATTTAAGAGCTTTGGCAGTCCTGGGGGCCACGCTGACGTGTGTTATCTGTAAAATCTCAGACTTTGGAATGTGCTCTGAACTCCAGGGATTATAGATTATATTATGGATCCTGAGTTCTATGGATCCAGTCCACCAGTCTAGCTAATTTTCTACTCATAGCATTTTCTGGAGCTGCACCACAAGGTTGCCAAAAAATCTTTTCATGGTAGTTCTGCTCAGATTTCCCCGTCAGGCTGTAGCTGCAGGAACGCTGGTGAGATTTAACAGCACAATCATTAATTGAAGAAATACTGTCAGTTGTTTGGATTATGAATTTGATGGGTTGCATCGTGATGTTGATTGCTCCTTTAAAGGAGCCAGAATGTGAAATGTAACTATCGTCACATCTACATTAACGTCTATACGTAGTATATAGTCCAACACCCACATTAACCCTCTGATGATGAATCTTGAAGCTGACAGGGACTTTGAGGGTGGGCTGTTTGAGATGTTCTTCTGCTAGCTGGCTAATGCAGAGAGACGCTAACACGTCAGCTAGAGAGCTGAATATCGTGTCTGTACATATAAGCCTCCTCATCAGAGTCTATGTTGGCAGTCACAATCTGTTTGTCACCTTATGTGATGCATCTGTGCAGTGCATGCTGGGAACTGAAGTGAGAGAACACAGTTGCATGGAAAGCACAAAAAGCCCCTAAAATGGTGACAAATCTGTTGAACAGACCAGACTGACGGATGCAAAAGTGCACTACAGAATATTACATGACCTGACACATAGCATATTAAAGGGCCAATAGTGTAGATATATACATGCACATCGGCTTACTGTCTGTCTCTGTCTCTATAGTGTTTCCCTATACTGTGCAATCTTGTGTTAGCATTATGGTAAATTAAATTAAATTAAATTAAATTGTGTTCATTTAAACTGAAGTGAAATGACTTGAATTGAATAGAACCAAACTGAACTGAACTAAAATGACTTAAATTGAATAGAACTGAACTAAACTGTATTGACTTGAATAGAACTGAACTGAACTGAACTGAACTGAACTGAACTGAATTGACTTGAATAGAATTGAACTGAACTGAACTGAACTGAACTGAATTGAACTGAATTGACTTGAATCGAATAGAACTAAACTGAACTGACTTAAATTGAATAGAACCGAATCAAACTGAACTGAACTGAACTGAACCGACTTGAATCGAATGGAACTGAACTGAGCTAAACTGAATTGAACTGAATTGACTTGAATCGAATAGAACTGAACTGAACTGACTTGAACTGAACCGAACCAAACTGAACTGAACTGAACTGAACTGACTTGAACTGAACCGAACCGAACCAAACTGAACTGAACTGAACTGAACTGAACTGAACTGAACTGAACTGAACTGAACTGACTTGAATCAAATAGAACTGAACTGAACTGAACTAAACTGACTTGAATAGAACTGAACTGAACAGAATCGACATGAATCAGTAGAACTGAACTGAACTGAACTAATTTGAATCAAATAGAACTGAACTGAACTGAACTGACTTGAATAGAACTGAACTGAACTGAATCGACATGAATCAGTAGAACTGAACAGAACTGAACTAATTTGAATGGATTTTAGTGCGCAGGAGTTTAGCCCCGCCTACTCACCCAAGTTATAAAGTATTTGAGCTGCATTTTCTGAACCAACAGGACAGCCAATGAGAACATTCAATCCCACCTTAAAGGCACAGGAACAGAACCAGTCTGTTTAATTCTATGGACTAATAAAGAGTAAATGGGCCATGTACAAATGAATTACGCCACACAGACATTATGTTTATATGTCAGCCGTGCTGCCTTTTAAAGATGCTAATAGCCACCACCAGCTCTTCTATCAGTGTCCGCAGCTTTACCAAACCAGGGAAGTTTAAAGGAATACTAATTAAACCCTCGCTGTGCTTTCCAGAACACTCTGTCTTAATCTGAGGAGGTTTCCTATATGTTCAAATGAACAATCCATTCTCCTGAGTTAAATCTGAACCAAAACCGTGACCCGGGCCGCCTTGTAATTGACGCTTCCTGCCTGTACACTTTGTCCCATTGATTCACCTGTCTCAACACAATTGACAACAGCTGTTGGATTACCATTCCGGCCCATTAAGGCAAAATCGTTACATCCTTTGTCAATTTTACTCAGCAGATGGAGACCTGACTGTTATGAGGTTAAAGATAGATCAGCAGATGCTTCAGCTGGCTGGTGCTTGTGGGCTCAGTTCCTGTTAGTCTGAAGCCTGTGGAGAAAAGTTCAAAGCTTTCAAAACACGCAGGCATTATCCGAGCGGCTGGGAAAGGAGAGCCTTACTGCCTTACTTAAAGCCTTACTGTTTAAGACTCGGAGCATTAGCCTTGTTATTTACTGAACTTCTTCTTCATGGAAGCTTTCCAAGAGCTGGCGGATATTTTGTCATCGCTCAGAAACCCTCTCAGAAGCTCCGCAAGCCTGCAGCCCAGAAGCTCCGCAGCTGGCCAGATGTGGTAGTGCAGCAGTTTACTGTACCACACTGAAATAAACATGTTTACCTCCGCCATTTGGCTCCGAGCTGGTCCTTGGGCGGCTGCGGCACAGTTTCAGAGGCCTCTGATTGGAGGCTTTATATAGGTGCTCAGAGCCTTCAGCTGGCTAACAATGTCTCTTGCAGCGGTTCGTTTGAATTTGACCTCACGGCCGACTGTTCGGTTCTCATCGCTGAGACAGGCCTTCTTTTCCCATGATCAACTTTTGGGAAATGTTACAGCCCCCGAGGGTTTCCAGTCGCCCACTATCACATCGTGTCTTCTGTCTTCTCAAACCTCCCCAGCGGAGTCTGGATCTGCAGATCTACACTCTCAGGAGTAAAGGTTCAGCGAACGGTTTTGCTCGTAGATATTTGGTTTCAGGAAATGCATTTAATGGGTAGAGGGCCTATACATTAAAGGGTCTGTATAATGAAAATGTAAATTTCCATCTTTTTTTCTTAAAAAACAAAAGCATAAGCATACAGTGAACTGCACACGTTCCGTGTTTGGTAACAGCACATTTCAAATGAATTGTTTTTGTGATGTCACGAAAAACTACAAACACCATACGTGCCTGTTCCACCTACAACAGCTTAACCTTTGTTTGTTTGGCAGCCAAACTAATCAGAAGCATAGCTCATTTACATATGCTACATATATTGATCTTAAGGGGACTGTAACAACAAACTGTTAATAAGTATTATACTAAATTAAGCTAACCATTCAGAGAGCAAGATTTAAGCAGCCAATCAGAGTGCAGGATTAAACTAGTTAATCAGAGCACAGGGCTGGGCTAATTAATCAGAGAGCAGGATTTAAGTAACCAATCAGAGTGCATGATTGAACTTCCTAATCAGAGCACAGGGCTGGGCTAACCAATCAGAGAGCAGGATTTAAGTAACCAATCAGAGTGCATGATTGAACTTCCTAATCAGAGCACAGGGCTGGGCTAACCAATCAGAGAGCAGGATTTAAGTAACCAATAGGAATGCAGGATTGAACTAGCTAATTAGAGTACAGGGGTGATCTAACCAATTATAGTACAGGGGGGATCAAACCAATTTAGAGTACAGGGGTGGCTAACCAATTATAGTACAGGGGTGATCTAACCAATTAAAGTACAGGGGTGATCCAACCAATTAGAATACAGGGGTGGCTAACCAATTATAGTACAGGGGTGATCTAACCAATTAAAGTACAGGGGTGATCCAACCAATTAGAATACAGGGGTGGCTAACCAATTAGAGTACAGGGGTGATCTAACCAATTAGTATACAGGGGTGATCCAACCAATTAGAATACAGGGGTGGCTAACCAATTATAGTACAGGGGTGAGCTAACCAATTAGAGTACAGGGGTGATCTAACCAATTAGTATACAGGGGTGATCCAACCAATTAGAATACAGGGGTGGCTAACCAATTATAGTACAGGGGTGAGCTAACCAATTAGAGTACAGGGGTGAGCTAACCAATTAGAGTACAGGGGTGATCTAACCAATTAGTATACAGGGGTGATCCAACCAATTAGAATACAGGGGTGGCTAACCAATTATAGTACAGGGGTGAGCTAACCAATTAGACTACAGGGGTGAGCTAACCTATTAGAGTACAAGGGGGATCTAACCAATTAGAGTACAGGGGTGAGCTAACTTATTAGAGTACAGGGGTGATCTAACCAATTAGAGTACGGCGTGATCTAACCAATTATAGTACAGTGGTGAGCTAACCAATTAGAGTACAGGGGTGATCTAACCAATTAGAGTACAGGGGTGAGCTAACCAATTAGTATACAGGGGTGATCCAACCAATTAGAATACAGGGGTGGCTAACCAATTATAGTACAGGGGTGAGCTAACCAATTAGAGTACAGGGGTGAGCTAACCTATTAGAGTACAGGGGTGATCTAACCAATTAGAGTACGGCGTGATCTAACCAATTAGAGTACAGTGGTGAGCTAACTTATTAGAGTACCGGGGTGATCTAACCAATTAGAGTACAGTGGTGAGTTTTTAAAACCTGTACCCAGCTCTTACAGTTTTTAAGTGGTAGAGTACAGGGGTGATCTAACCAATTAGAGTACAGGGGTGAGATAACCAATTAGAGTACAGGGGTGATATAACCAATTAGAGTACAGGGGTGATCTAACCAATTAGAGTACAGGGGTGATCTAACCAATTAGAGTACGGCGTGATCTAACCAATTAGAGTACAGTGGTGAGCTAACCAATTAGAGTACAGGGGTGATCTAACCAATTAGAGTACAGGGGTGAGCTAACCAATTAGAGTACAGGGGTGAGCTAACCAATTAGAGTACAGGGGTGATCTAACCAATTAGAGTGCAGGGGTGAGCTAACCAATTAGAGTACAGGGGTGATATAACCAATTAGAGTACAGGGGTGATCTAACCAATTAGAGTACGGTGGGAGCTAACCAATTAGAGTACAGGGGTGATCTAACCAATTAGAGTACAGGGGTGAGCTAACCAATTAGAGTACAGGGGTGATCTAACCAATTAGAATACAGGGGTGAGCTAACCAGTTAGAGTACAGGGGTGATCTAACCAATTAGAGTACAGGGGTGAGCTAACCAATTAGAGTACAGGGGTGAGCTAACCAATTAGAGTACAGGGGTGATCTAACCTATTAGAGTACAGGGGTGATCTAACCTATTAGAGTACAGGGGTGAGCTAACCAATTAGAGTACAGGGGTGAGCTAACCAGTTAGAGTACAGGGGTGATCTAACCAATTAGAGTACAGGGGTGATCTAACCTATTAGAGTACAGGGGTGAGCTAACCAATTAGAGTACGGGGGTGAGCTAACCAATTAGAGTGCAGGGGTGAGCTAACCAATTAGAGTACAGTGGTGAGCTAACCATTTAGAGTGCAGGGGTGAGCTAACCAATTAGAGTACGGGGGTGAGCTAACCAATTAGAGTACAGGGGTGAGCTAACCAATTAGAGTACAGTGGTGAGCTAACCATTTAGAGTACAGGGGTGAGCTAACCAATCAGAGAGCAGGATTCCATTATGATCTGCAGGATCCACCGTGCAGCATGCTCGTACAGGAGATATTCTACTATGAGTTAATTTAACGAGAAGCTATCGTTGCGCCAGTGTTGTCCTTTCCTTGACCCTGAGCGCAGACTCGAACCCCTCGACACAGACTGTAACTCACATCGTCATGAAACATGTGATTACGTAACTGAACTTGTACTGAACAGCACAATGACAGTGATAAGGGTTAAACTCAAAAGAGAGCAACAGGAAATGATGCTGATCCTCGGGGTAACTGGCTAAGCCGGGTGAGGTGCTAGCTGGGGCCGGGGTTTGCGCAGGCCTACTCTGATCCCATGGGAAAGAGGAGCTAGCGCAGCGCTAACTGGCCGCTTGGTCACCAGAGACTGTAGTGCGCGCATGAGTCAGCCGGAAAGAGCTGAAAGACTGGGGCTACAGAATCCTCTGAGGGCCTGTATTACTAAAGGTTTGCTGTTGTGGTGCTTGTAAACGTGTCGGAGCACAAGTGCAGAGTCACAGGAGAGGATTTATGGTTTGCTAGTGTTGGGTACGCTATTAACACAGGGTTCTTTAATAAAGGCATGTTAAAGAGTAAATGGTTCCTTCTGGCTTTTGTAGCTTAACTCAGCATGTCGTTATCAGCATAGTGAAGTGTATACACTATATATACATACGCTCATCACTTACACTCATCATCATCAGCACAGCCGCACCCAGGAGGAAGTGTGGGGTTGCAGTGCTGTTGGGAAGGAAGATAAAGGTTACCAGGGACAATACAGGAGGAGTATCTCTTAGTATGGTGTTGGACCACAGTGTTGGCTAACTCAGCATGCCAGACGTCTCAGCATGGAGTTGTGGAGGTTCCTAATGGTGTCCCATGATAATCCATCCCATGCAGCTTGAATATCCTCACACAGTTCCAGCAGATTGTGCGGTAGGGGTGGAGGTGGTGTGACACCAGGCCGTGTGATGTGTGACAACAAACCTCCACACATGGATTCGTTGGTCGTCTCCACCAAGACAAAAGCTGGACTCGTCACTGAAGATGACACAGCGATGGTTGTTGGGTCAGTCAGGTACAGCGGTAAGATGCATCCTTGCTCACGTCACATGTGCGGCGTGAATCATTGGCATGTCTCACAGTGTCCAACCTACCCACCAAGTGTCATTCCTGTAGGTTGATTCCGTCTGGGTGCAGCTATTTGTGCAGTTATCCTTTTGATGATGAGTGTATATACTATATATAGGGGATCTTGTTTTCATATTGATGGTGTATCACTCCTTAACAGAGCTTAGAGCTGAGGACGAACTGTCTATACTGCTCACCCATTCGGTCCTCTCTCTAATACCAGGATTCGGTCGAACACAGTATCCTGACCCTGCCCAGCCAAATAAGACTAACACGGCCCTCTCACTGTTCTTTCCCAGCACAGACACTTACTGGTCCAAAGCACTCTTTAGGAGGTACACCCGTTTTTGTGAGTCCACAGCGTTCCAGCTTCTCTGTCAACGGTTCTGTCTGCCCTTAAAGGGTTTCTAAACCACAACCCAGAAACCCATGTCACATCAGCTTCTCATCACCAACCTACACCTTATTCAGAGCTCCCAGCAGCTTAGTGGCAGGTGTGGGAGGAGTCAATACAGAGTTTCATTTCTTCTCCAATAATAATAATAATAATAATAATAATAATGATGATGATAATGATAATAGTAATTATACAACAACAACAACAACAAAACAACAACAATAATAATAATAATAATAATAATAATAATAGTTATAATAATAATAATAATAAATATGCAATGATGATGATGATGATGATGATGATGATGATGATGATGATAATAATAATAATAATAATAATAATAATAATAATGATAATAACAATAATGATACTAATAAGAATAATAATAATAAATAGTAATAGTAATAATAATAATAATAATAATAATAATAATAATAATAACAATGATAAAAAATATTAATAATAACAATAATAACAATAGTAATAATAATAATAATAATAATAATAATAATAATAGTAATAATAATAGTAATAGTAATAGTAATAGTAATAATAATAATAATAATAATAATAACAATAATACTACTACTACTAATAATAATAATAATAATAATAAATATACAATGATGGTGATAATAATAGTAATAACAATAATAATAATAATAATAATGAAAATAATGAAAACATTATAATAATAATAATATTAATAATATTATTAATAATAATAATAATAATGAATTATTTTTATATAGCTCTTTTCAGGAACCCAAAGTCGCTTAAAATTGTTAGTCCACATAAAAATGCAGACAAACAGACAATATGATCATGATCATGTTCAGCAGATGTTGAGTGTTGAGGCAGGTAAGCGAGTGTGAGGAGCGGTGTTTTGAGATTTAATCTCAGGAGAGTGAACTGGACTGCGTATCCAGTGGTGGGAGAGAGACCTGTAGAAGACCTGAGAGAGCGAGAGGGATTGTAGGGAAGGAGAAGATCAGACTGGTGAGAAGGAGAGAGACTGTTCAGAGCTTTGTAGGTGAGCAGGAGAACTTTGAGTCGTCTGCTGGGTAGCGTTGTCATCTCACAGCAAGAAGTTCCTGGGTTCAGTTCCCGGCTGGGCCATCAGGGATCCTTTCTATGTAGAGTTTGCATGTTCCCACTGGGTCCAGCATGGGTGGCTCTAGTTACCCTCTCTACAGTCCATTTCCTGGTGTTGCTAGAGACCTGGCAACCGGTTTTTCTCTTTTTCTCGTTTTATATTATAAACATCCTATCAAATCCAAAACACTCAGAGAAACAACCTCGGTCTTCAGTCATATGTCAGACAGCCTTAAACGCACACTGCATAATGTCAGTGTTGTCCCTGGAGAGCAGTTTCCATAAGCCTCTGTCACCAGGGAACGAAAAGGTCATCTTCCTGCGTACGTGAGGCAAAACCCCAGAGAAGAGCTACAACCCCAAGTCCCCGCGTCCAACCAGAGTTGGGACGCTGTATGAAGTGTTATAGACCCTTATAGACCCCCTATTTAATTTACAGTAGAACACAGAACACATATCAGATGCTGACCGTGAGACATTTTGGACTGTATGTAGTGAAGGGCATGTTTTGAAACACTGGTGATGTTAACCACTTGAGGGAAATCGTTTTTTTTTTTTTTTCATGACAAGTGGCCTTGAAGCATTGGAGCCAGAACAGAGCTCAGCACTGCGGGTTCTCCCGCCACTATCTCAAGGTTCTTGGCAAATGCAGTAGTCAGCTGTTACAGCCTGAGTGAAGCTGCAGTTGATCGATTTCCAGTACAGGGTAGAGATTTCACATGGCGTTGGCTTCATTCGAAATCTGTCCCTTAATCCCATGTGTCTATCGTTGAGTTCTTGAAGAAGTTAAGGCCTCCAGATAAAAGCTACTCTGCCTCCCATGATCCTGTGCCGGGATTTCTCATTTCTAGCACAACAACACCGAGATTTGTGCCTTTGGTTTTGTGGATGGTAGATACATGGGCGGCCAAAATTATGTGGACACCTGAACATTGTGGCCCTGATTTCCGTGACCTTCTTTTGAAATGGAGACCTGGTCGTCTTTTGATGCTATAACAGCCTGCTCTACTCTTTGAAAGCTTTCCGATAGGCTTCCAGAGCATTAGTAAGGTCAGGCACTGATGCTAGCATGTTCCGATTCATCCCAAAGGTGTTTGATGGGGTTGAGGTCAGGGCTCTGTGCAGGTCAGTCAAGCAGTTCTACACATCCGTATGGGCCTTACTTTGTACATGGGGGGCACAGTAATGCTAAACACGGGAAAGAGCCTTTCCCAAGCCGTCGCGACAAGTTTTAAAAAGCACACCTGGAATTCCCTGGGAATGTCGTTGGATGTTGTAGAAACACAGGCAGCACTCTTCTCCATCTGGATGCACACGTCCCTCACTATTACACTACTACAGCAAGTGTCCTTTGGAACACTAAGACTATTTACTGGACTCCCAAAGAGCCAACAACACCTAAACTAAAGCTCAGTGTTTTCTCAACCCTGGGTCCTAGAGGCACCCACACCCACCCCCGCTTGCGGAATCGTAGCATAACTGACATCCTGCCATCCAAAAAAACAGTGTAGCCTCCGTCTATTTTCTACCGGGTTTTTACGGTGAAGCTGTCTTCTGTTTCG
>JAMWET010006782.1:0-48661 GCA_024036415.1 Prochilodus magdalenae
TTCTATAGATGTGAAAAGTACATTATCATAGCTAAGTCATGGCGGTAGCCTGGTTTATTCCATGTTTTTGGAAAACAGTGGCTTGTTTACAAGTGTCAGAACACCAAACTAATCTGGTTTATTAGAGAGGGCCTAATAACGTCCAGGCTTCGAGATGCACGATGCTAACCTACGCTATAAAGCTTCATTGCCTTGTTAGCAACATTTAAGCCTAACTGCCGCAGGGCTCCAGAAGCAAACCTCAGACACAAAGCCTGCTTGGAGCTGATGTGTTTAAGTGGGGGGGCAACATTCCGCTGAGCTCTCCAGGCTGGTGGATTCTGACAGCAGCCAGGGTTGTGCCACCTCTAGACGGCTGAGGACGTCGCGCTGTTTCCAGCTCTGTGCCTGAAGCATCAAAGCCTTAACAGACGACCGTATTCCAGTGTTGAACCCGTTGCCCTGTTTTGACCCTCTCAACCGCTGCATCTCCTTCTGCCAAGGTTACTCAGAGGAAGTAGCCAGAGACCGGCTAACTTTGATTTAGACGCGACTCTGATTTTTTTTTAATGATCCGCTTGCAACGGAGTGCCTGGGGCCGTCAGCAAGAGGTATGACCTTCATTCCCCCACCTGACATGCCTGCTCTCGTTGATCGTCTGCCAGCCTCTCTCTCTCGGTCTGGTTCTTCACTACACTGCCATCTACTGAATCGCGATCTGCTGTGAAGCCCCTCGTGAGGAGCTCGCTCACAAACTGGCTACTCCGGAATCCTGCTCCTCTGGTGAAGGGGTGGGTTTTTTTTTTTTTTTGTGCGGCGTTGGTGTCTGGTCACGTCTTACAGAGCCGGGCTGAAGCTGGTTTGTTCGGCGAGGCCTGGCTTTTATAATTGAGTTTACTGAAGTGTATTTTTTCATATGCAGTGAATCACTATGACCACTAGACACCCGGTTTACCCACTGTGGACCGTGGTTTGTTTTTTGTTTTTGTTTTTACCTACAGTTCACCTGGACACTTTATCAAGGAACACCAACCACATACAGCATGCTAGCCACACCTCATGAAGGACTATGCTGAAGGTCTTAGAGATCCACATCGGTGCAGCTCACTTCGCGAAAAGCCCAGACACAGTAATGTGTAGTGCGACCCTTGAGCGGTCGTATTGTAAAAGCTTAGTGATGGAATTCCATATTATTGTTGATTTTGCGAACGTAAATAAGTGAACACGTCCTCCATGGCACGGTTTCTCAACCGAAGTGCTATGGAGCGCCCTCTAGTGGTCTGTGGGTCTGCACTCAGGTGGAGGTAGTAGTTTGCAGTGGACCAGAAACGCCATATATACGTCATATTAAGTATATTAATATTAATATACGTGTATTTATGTACATTTACATAAATTAAAACATTGTAGTAGCAGGCTGATGTAACACCTTCAGTCTGAGATGACGTAGCCGCTGGCTAGCCGCTAGTGGAGGGGAGTCTTGGGGTGGTTTAGAGACATCATAATTCTACTTTACCCAGATGTATTGGAGAAATGATATTTAGAGAGGTTTATCCTGGTGTTCTGGTGGGCCGCTATGGTTTGTAGTGGGCCTTGGGGTGGGTCTCTGCTGTATGGAGACTCACTACTACACATTCTACTGCACAGCTGCTGTTTATTTATGGATTTACTATGCTGGGTAAAACAGGCCTGAACAAACATTATGGCATATGTCATGTTTTTCTTTATCACCAGTCTGTTGACTGTCACATATTAATCACTTATTTCCACAAAGAAAAACAAAATAATGGGACACCTTTGACCACCAAACCAGACCACCGAACGACTGTAACTGGAAATAACTCCCAGATGATCTTAGATGTCACCCAAATGTGGAAATAAAAAAATTAATTAATTAATTTAAAATATCTCTTTTTTTCACGTACTGTTGAGCTCCTAGACTTTTATTAATGCTGAACTTATATATATTTTTTTGTATCAGTTTTTCTTTTCTCATTTTGGCACATTTTTGTTTTTATTAAGTTTTATTTTAATTAGAATAAAATTTAATCACTTCATTTTTCTTTTTGTGTGATTATCCTTGAGCCTTAGCCCAGAGCAGGTGTGTGGGAGCATCAACAGATACAGTCTCTGTGTACCAGAAGGGTGGAGCTACCAGCAGAGTGGAGGGGTTTCTGATAAAGTGGCCAGTAGGTGTATAGTGAGGAAGATTTCTCTATGTTGTTTAACCGACTGTGTGTGTGTATATGTGTGTGTCTCTATGTGTGCGGGCGCGTGTGCGTGTGTGTCTATAGAGTGTGTTTGAAGAAGTCTGAAGACGTAGATGAACCTCAGCAGCTCCTGAGTGCCAGCGCCCCTCCCGCCAGCCTCAGTCTTCTGGGAAACTTTGAGGTACACACACACACACACTCACCTGTGTTGGTTTGTGGGAATTGTGGGGACACCCCATAGACTTCTATTCTTTTCCTGGAGACGTACCCCAAACCTTAACCAGAACTAGTACAAGCCTAACCCGTTAACCCTATCACCTTACCCTTTCCCATAACCTTACCCTAGCCCTAACCTCTATCCTAACCTTAAAGCACCTCAACATTCAAAGATTTACATTAAGGGTGAAAGGTCACCACAGCGTGAGTGTGTTCACAGGTTTTGGTCCCCAGAATGTGGCATAAACCTCACACACACACACACACACATGCATACACATTGCCACACACTCACTCACCAGTGTTGGTTTGGGGCCTCTTTAGCTTTAGGGCCACTAGCTCTACCTAGTGTTCCCGAACCTTCTGTAACTGAATCACTCACAGTCTGACTCACTCGGTGAATCACTCACTCCGAATGACTCACTCAGTGAATCACTCGCAGACTGATGCTCGTGTATGGATGTAGTTTGGGTGATCCCTCCGGTCTCTGGCGTGTGTGTGTGCAGGAGTGTGTTGATGAACTACCGTTTGGGAGGCCGCTGGGCCTTGTGGAGGGGTTCACCGCGGAAGTGGGTGGCCAGTGGAAGGTTTCTGCCCCAGTCACATGACCTTCCCCGTGGACGTGTCATTCTAACAGCGTCTCCGACGACAACGGCTCCTTCTCCCTACATGGTATTGAAACTTTCCTATCGTGTTTCAGTTTTGTGTTCTCCATTGGACTCGATATTCAATCCCCCCGTGCATTGATTCCCGATGATATGCAGTTTTGGTCATATCGCCCCCTGCTTCTGCTACCACTCCATAATTACAGTTTCAACGTATTTAGATTTATACATAACCTGCAGTACATATATATTTGCTGCTAAGGCGGCAGCTTATTTTGTCCCCAGAGCTTTAAGTCAGAGACATATTCAAGAAAAAGAACCCAAACAAAAATGGGGGAAAACCAAGAAATATTACCGTAATTATTATGCCAACATAGTTCAAAACATAATCCTGTGATGCATAATGTGATGCTAGGCTTAAAGGCTAATCATAACAGAGGTGTACCGAAGGCCCACCTAAGGCTCGTTTGCAGGTTTGTGTTTGGTAAAAGGCTGACCGGTTGTACTTCCTCCTCCTGCTAGGGTGTCATAAAACCTGGAGACTCTGGGTAAAAGGGGCTACCGCGTGCGCTCCATGTCAGGAAAACCATTTCAAGTGGTGTAAGACTCCTGCTGTGCTCTACCTGTAAACAACTGTACACCTACACTTTACCCAGAACTTCAATCAGGTCCGACCCTCCTCCATGTCTACCACACCCCACCACACCCTGTCCACTGGATCAGCTCCAGCTGACCCATATAGACACTCTGTCAGTCGTACAGCTCCAGACGGTAGTCCATAAGGAACCACACCACAGGTATGATGTGTGGGGTGGTAGGATCATTCTCAGCACGGCAGTGACACGGACCGTGGTGGTCGCGTGTGTGAGTGTGTGTGTTGCTTGGTCGCTGAGTGGATCAGAACACAGCAGTGCTGCTTGGACACCTCAGACTGTCCAAAAAAACTGTCCGAGCAGCAACAACGTTCTGGTGGGCAGCGTCCTATGTGGGCAGCGGTCCTGTGGGCAGCGTCCTGTGGGCCAGCGTCCTGTGTGCAGCGTCCTGTGCCCCTGATGAGGGGTCTAGCAGAGATTGACGCAGCACTGCCACTGTGCAGCAGCCAGATGACGCTATCGTCTCTGACTGTCCCATCTACAAGGTGGAGCAGCAAGGTAGGAGTGTCTAATAGAGTGGACAGTGATGTGTGGGACACCAGTGGGTCGTAAACATCTTCCAGCAGCACTGCTGTGTTCTGATCCACTCAACACCAGCACCCCACCCACACTACACCACCTACACCCACGTCAGAGGTCACTGCAGTGCTGAGCAATGATACCACCACCCACATTACTAACCTGCTCTGTGATGGGTGGTCCTGTGGGGTGTCCGGCCATTTGGAAGAAAGGGGTAGTCCAGACACAGAGAAAACAGGAGTGTCCTGATTATGGGTCAGTGGAGCTGAAAACAGTGAGTGTAGATTTATGGATGTGGACCTGATAAAGTATATGTAGGTTATGGGGTAAATACGGCCAGTTGGTAGATTCCACTACAGTTATACAGACGGGTTAGGTACGTCCATCAGTGCTCCGCCACAGACACAGCAGAATGCCACTGTGCTGCTAACCTGTGCCCTCTGGTGGCCAAACAGGGGGAAGAGGCTTGTTTAGGCACAGTAGGAGTTCGCATTGAATGGTTCAGTTACAGGTTTCTGTAACATAGTTTGTCACGTTGGTTGTGTGTTCGTTTGTTGTTCGTCTTACTGATGCGGTAGCAGCTGAACGATGTGTGTTTGTACGCCTCCTCGTTCAGACCTTATTATCAACCCCAATAAGACAGTGGTGAAGCTGTTTGTGGTGATGTATGATCTGAGGGAAATGCCGGCAAAGCCATCAGACATTCCTGAGGCAGAGGACCTTCTCCGTCCCCGTCAAACGCGAATCCAACGGCCACAACAACAAGAAGCCCCCCTTGCACTGGCCAGGTTGGGGGGGCCAGCGAGGCGGAACGCCTGACGGTCTACCCTCATTCACCTGAGGTAAAACACCGCAGGCTGTTCAGGGGGTGGGGTCTGAAAAGGTTGCTCATTCTTACTCCTGAGGCAGTCGTGTGTAATTCTGACCTCTGATCTAAATATGCGAAGAACATTCCTAATTCAGAGGCAAACTAAACTTAATTACTTATTTTCAATTTGGGAACCGAGAGAAAACATATATTGAAGAGCTGATTTATTGGTTAGCATTACTGCAACTGAGCGCTGATTGGTTAGCGATTGCTGCCTAGCTGAGAGCTGAAAATTGCGTTAGCATTACTGCCTACTGGAGAGCTGGAGTTGGTTAGCATTTACTGCTACTGAGGGCTGATTGGTGTTGTTAGTTGCATTGCTGCCTACTGAGAGCTTGAATTAGTTAGATTGCTGCTACTGATGAGCTGATTGGTTATAGCCTTTGCTGCTACTAGAGCGCTGATTAGTTTAGCATTGCTGCCTTACTGAGAGCTGATTTGTGTAGCATTACTGCCCTACCTAAGAGCTGACTGGTCAGCATAAGGTGGGTTAGCATTACTGTTACTGAGACCGCTGACATGGTTAGCATTACTTCTACTGAGATCTGATGGGTTGGCATGTACCGCTACTGAGAGCGAAGTGGTTGGCATTACCGCATAACTGAGAGCTCTGATTGGTTAGGCATTACTGCTACTGAGAAGCTGAATTGGATAGCATTATGCTACTGAGAGCTGATTTGGTTGCATTACTGCCTACTGAGTTGATGGTTTTTGCGGGATCTGTTACTGATCTCTCTTCATGTCATCCATGGTTAACCTTCTCAGGTTCCAGAGCTCCAAATCTGGAAAGATCTACCTCCATCGGGACATCCGGCTTCTATTCTCACGCAAATCCATGGAAGTGGACAGTGGTGCTGCCTACGAGCTCAAATCCTTCACAGAGTACCCCACCGACCCCCCCTTCTCCGCCAGGATGCTAATCCAGTCCAATCAAGTCTGATCTAATCTGATCTAAACGTATCTCACTCCAGCGTAGGGGCCTTACTCAAATCACCATCCCTCTTATTATTTTCTATTTGCTCGATAAGGGAAAACTTAAAAACCAGAAGATTCACGTTCCCGACCGCACACGCAGCCGCATTTCAGCCCAACGAAAAGGAAGCAAACCCGCAACACGGAACCTCCACCTTCAGACCATCGGTGCTTCTACTTCGCCCAGGGCATTTTATACAGGCAGTGGGACACACGATTTTAGGTTCCGCTGGGCTTTTAAAGCTCGTTTTTGGAGCTTTGGTGCAGAGAGAAGAGGCTGTCGTGGTAAAGACACGAAACAACCCGGACCCTTCTTTATTTCTGAGGAGAAGAAAAAAAAATCAAACCCTGAAAGAATAAAGGACTATGGATAGAGCACTGTGTACCTCCACCAGAACTGGAAACGGAATAAGTACTGTTACCGAACCACTTTAATCGGAAGTGTTGCAATAGAGAAGAAACCCTATCTTAACTAGCTTAGTGTTTACATATTTACTTTGTCAGTTATTTAATATTTAAATTCATATTTCATTTACTGCACATGTGACGCCTGTCGTGCTCAGCATTATGACGTAGTGCAATATGTTTCAATCATATTATGTATTTTTGACTTTAATATTCAGATCTGAAATAAAAGAAATCTATATCTATGAAACTGAGACGTCACGCCGCCTCCTCCTTTTGTATGTGTGTGTCGGTGTTCTTTCACCAGGGTCCAAAAACGCTTCCCCTCCCATAGCCCTCTCCCTTTCAGCCAATCAAACGCTAGCATGCCTATATTAGTAGACCTCTAGGCGTGTCCTCTCTGAATCTGAATGATCCAGAGCTGGGTTTAAACTCGAGATGAGGTAAATGGCGCGAGGAGGCGCAGACTGACCGCAGTAGCTATGGCAGCACGTTTGGTCACGTCGTTAGGAAAGACCAGGTGATGCAGATTTCACATTTTCTTAAACCGTCAGGGTCCAGGAAAAAGTTTTGGTGGTGCTTTACTTAACAGGTTGTAATAAGTAGGTAATAAAATGGTAATTATACAGTAATAAAGTGTATCTAATCTTTAATTACATGTTAGTTTCCCAGTTATTACTAAATAATACATCAGAAATTGTAGTGAGTGTTATGAAACAATGAATAAGGCTGTTATGAAATCGTAAAATAATAGTAACGGACTGTACTCACCCAAAATTACCTGCTTATTTTATAGTTCTTTATGTATCATAAGTGACCTACTGTAGAGGTAACAAGGGATTGGCTGCTTCAGTTGAGGGTTTAAACAAAGACATTATTTACTACAGTAAATGTATTATACAGGCTGTTTGGATGGATTCGTTGAAGTCGCATTTATACACCATGCCTGGTCGCAGTCGCATCACCATGCTCAATTTTTTTCTGAATATTCCAGACATGAGAAGCTCCACCCTTTTTATGTGTCCTGTTGCATTGTGGGACAGTAGAGTCCATCATCACCGTACTCAGAACTCGACTGGTTCTAAGTGTGCATTGCAGGTTTTTGAAGAAATACCCAACTTTAAATTAATAACTGTACTACATACTACATAGTCAAACACCAGGTAGTGTTCATATTAAGCAGTGGGGGACAAAGTACATTAACCATGTAGCTGGGTTAAAGTAGAGATCCCCAAGGTAAACTCCTCCTCCAGTGTCAGTAGATGTTCCTCCCTTTAGACCTCCCCTGGAGTACCAGTACTAAAGTATGTACCTTCAGATGTACTTAAGTATGGATAGTACCAGTACTAAAGTATGTACCTTCAGATGTACTTAAGTATGGAGAGAACCAGTACTAAAGTATGTACCTTCAGATGTAGTTAAGTATGGAGAGTAACAGTACTAAAGTATGTACCTTCAGATGTACCTAAGTATGCAGAGTAACAGCACTAAAGTATGTACCTTCAGATGTACTTAAATATAGAGAGTACCAGTACTAAAGTACGTCCCTTCAGATGTGCTTAAGTATGTAGAGTACCAGTACTAAAGTATGTACCTTCAGATATGCTTAAGTATGGAGAGAACCAGTACTAAAATATTTACCTTCAGATGTACTTAAGTATGGAGAGTAACAGTACTAAAGTACGTACCTTCAGATGTACTTAAGTATGGACAGTACCAGTACTAAAGTACGTACCTTCAGATGTACTTAGATATGGAGAGTAACGGTACTAAAGTACGTACCTTCAGATGTACTTAAGTATGGAGAGTACCGGTACTAAAGTACGTACCTTCAGATGTACTTAAGTATGGAGAGTACCGGTACTAAAGTACGTACCTTCAGATGTACTTAAGTATGGAGAGTAACGGTACAAAAGTATTTACCTTCAGATGTACTTAAGTATGGAGAGTACCAGTACTAAAGTATGTACCTTCAGATGTACTTAAGTATGGAGAGTAACGGTACAAAAGTATTTACCTTCAGATGTACTTAAGTATGGAGAGTAACAGTACTAAAGTATTTACCTTCAGATGTACTTAAGTATGGAGAGTAACAGTACTAAAGTATTTACCTTCAGATGTACTTAAGTATGGAGAGTACCAGTACTAAAGTATGTACCTTCAGATGTACTTAAGTATGGAGAGTAACATTACTAAAGTATGTACCTTCAGATGTACTTAAGTATGGAGAGTAACAGTACTAAAGTATGTACCTTCAGATGTGCTTAAGTATTGAGAGTAACAGTACTTAAGTATTTACCTTCAGATGTACTTAAGTATGGAGAGAACAGGTACTAAAGTATGTACCTTCAGGTGTACTTAAGTATGGAGAGTAACAGTACTAAAGTATTTACCTTCAGATGTACTTAAGTATGGAGAGAACCAGTACTAAAGTATGTACCTTCAGATGTAGTTAAGTATGGAGAGTAACGGTACAAAAGTATTTACCTTCAGATGTACTTAAGTATGGAGAGTACCAGTACTAAAGTACGTACCTTCAGATGTACTTAAGTATGGAGAGTACCGGTACTAAAGTACGTACCTTCAGATGTACTTAAGTATGGAGAGTAACGGTACAAAAGTATTTACCTTCAGATGTACTTAAGTATGGAGAGTACCAGTACTAAACTATGTACCTTCAGATGTACTTAAGTATGGATAGTAATGGTACAAAAGTATGTACCTTCAGATGTACTTAAGTATGGAGAGTAACGGTACAAAAGTATTTACCTTCAGATGTACTTAAGTATGGAGAGTACCAGTACTAAACTATGTACCTTCAGATGTACTTAAGTATGGATAGTAATGGTACAAAAGTATGTACCTTCAGATGTACTTAAGTATGGAGAGTACCAGTACTAAAGTACGTACCTTCAGATGTACTTAAGTATGGAGAGTACCGGTACTAAAGTACGTACCTTCAGATGTACTTAAGTATGGAGAGTAACGGTACAAAAGTATTTACCTTCAGATGTACTTAAGTATGGAGAGTACCAGTACTAAACTATGTACCTTCAGATGTACTTAAGTATGGATAGTAATGGTACAAAAGTATGTACCTTCAGATGTACTTAAGTATGGAGAGTACCAGTACTAAAGAATGTACCTTCAGATGTACTTAAGTATGGAGAGTAACATTACTAAAGTATGTACCTTCAGATGTACTTAAGTATGGAGAGTAACAGTACTAAAGTATGTACCTTCAGATGTGCTTAAGTATTGAGAGTAACAGTACTTAAGTATTTACCTTCAGATGTACTTAAGTATGGAGAGAACAGGTACTAAAGTATGTACCTTCAGGTGTACTTAAGTATGGAGAGTAACAGTACTAAAGTATTTACCTTCAGATGTACTTAAGTATGGAGAGAACCAGTACTAAAGTATGTACCTTCAGATGTACTTAAGTATGGAGAGTAACAGTACTAAAGTATTTACCTTCAGATGTACTTAAGTATGGAGAGTAACAGTACTAAAGTATGTACCTTCAGATGTACTTAAGTATGGAGAGTACCAGTACTAAAATATGTACCTTCAGATGTACTTAAGTATGGAGAGTAACAGTACTAAAGTACGTACCTTCAGATGTACTTAAGTATGGAGAGTAATAGTACTAAAGTACGTACCTTCAGATGTACTTAAATATGGAGAGGAACAGTACTAAAGTACGTACCTTCAGATGTACTTAAGTATGGAGAGTAACAGTACTAAAGTACGTACCTTCAGATGTACTTAAGTATGGAGAGTAACAGTACTAAAGTACGTACCTTCAGATGTACTTAAGTATGGAGAGTAACAGTACTAAAGTACATACCTTCAGATGTACTTAAGTATGGAGAGTACCGGTACTAAAGTACGTCCCTTCAGATGTGCTTAAGTATGGAGAGTACCAGTACTAAAGTATGTACCTTCAGATATGCTTAAGTATAGAGAGAACCAGTACTAAAGTATTTACCTTCAGATGTACTTAAGTATGGAGAGTAACAGTACTAAAGTACGTACCTTCAGATGTACTTAAGTATGGACAGTACCAGTACTAAAGTATGTATCTTCAGATGTACTTAGATATGGAGAGTAACGGTACTAAAGTACGTACCTTCAGATGTACTTAAGTATGGAGAGTACCGGTACTAAAGTACGTACCTTCAGATGTACTTAAGTATGGAGAGTACCGGTACTAAAGTACGTACCTTCAGATGTACTTAAGTATGGAGAGTAACGGTACAAAAGTATTTACCTTCAGATGTACTTAAGTATGGAGAGTACCAGTACTAGAGTATGTACCTTCAGATGTACTTAAGTATGGAGAGTAACGGTAAAAAAGTATTTACCTTTAGATGTACTTAAGTATGGAGAGTAACAGTACTAAAGTATTTACCTTCAGATGTACTTAAGTATGGAGAGTACCAGTACTAAAGTATGTACCTTCAGATGTACTTAAGTATGGAGAGTAACAATACTAAAGTACGTACCTTCAGATGTACTTAAGTATGGAGAGTACCGGTACTAAAGTACGTACCTTCAGATGTTCTTAAGTATGGAGAGTACCGGTACTAAAGTACGTACCTTCAGATGTACTTAAGTATGGAGAGTAACGATACAAAAGTATTTACCTTCAGATGTACTTAAGTATGGAGAGTACCAGTACTAAAGTATGTACCTTCAGATGTACTTAAGTATGGATAGTAACGGTACAAAAGTATTTACCTTCAGATGTACTTAAGTATGGAGAGTACCAGTACTAAAGTATGTACCTTCAGATGTACTTAAGTATGGAGAGTAACAGTACTAAAGTACGTACCTTCAGATGTACTTAAGTATGGAGAGTAACAGTACTAAAGTACGTACCTTCAGATGTACATAAGTATGGAGAGTACCGGTACTAAAGTACGTCCCTTCAGATGTGCTTAAGTATGGAGAGTACCAGTACTAAAGTACGTACCTTCAGATATGCTTAAGTATAGAGAGAACCAGTACTAAAGTATTTACCTTCAGATGTACTTAAGTATGGAGAGTAACAGTACTAAAGTACGTACCTTCAGATGTACTTAAGTATGGACAGTACCAGTACTAAAGTATGTACCTTCAGATGTACTTAGATATGGAGAGTAACGGTACTAAAGTATGTACCTTCAGATGTACTTAAGTATGGATAGTAACGGTACTAAAGTACGTACCTTCAGATATGCTTAAGTATAGAGAGAACCAGTACTAAAGTATTTACCTTCAGATGTACTTAATTATGGAGAGTAACAGTACTAAAGTACGTACCTTCAGATGTACTTAAGTATGGACAGTACCAGTACTAAAGTATGTACCTTCAGATGTACTTAGATATGGAGAGTAACGGTACTAAAGTACGTACCGTCAGATGTACTTAAGTATGGAGAGTTCCGGTACTAAAGTACGTACCTTCAGATGTACTTAAGTATGGAGAGTACCGGTACTAAAGTATGTACCTTCAGATGTACTTAAGTATGGAGAGTAACGGTACAAAAGTATTTACCTTCAGATGTACTTAAGTATGGAGAGTAACAGTACTAAAGTATTTACCTTCAGATGTACTTAAGTATGGAGAGTAACGGTACAAAAGTATTTACCTTCAGATGTACTGAAGTATGGAGAGTAACAGTGCTAAAGTATGTATCTTCAGATGTACTGAAGTATGGAGAGTAACAGTGCTAAAGTATGTATCTTCAGATGTACTTAAGTATGGAGAGTAACAGTACTAAAGTACGTACCTTCAGATGTACTTAAGTATGGAGAGTAACAGTACTAAAGTACGTACCTTCAGATGTACTGAAGTATGGAGAGTAACAGTGCTAAAGTACGTACCTTCAGATGTACTTAAGTATGGAGAGTACCGGTACTAAAGTACGTACCTTCAGATGTACTTAAGTATGGAGAGTAACGGTACAAAAGTATTTACCTTCAGATGTACTGAAGTATGGAGAGTAACAGTGCTAAAGTATGTATCTTCAGATGTACTTAGATATGGAGAGTAACGGTACTAAAGTACGTACCTTCAGATGTACTTAAGTATGGAGAGTACCGGTACTAAAGTATGTACCTTCAGATGTACTTAAGTATGGAGAGTACCGGTACTAAAGTACGTACCTTCAGATGTACTTAAGTATGGAGAGTAACGGTACAAAAGTATTTACCTTCAGATGTACGTAAGTATGGAGAGTACCAGTACTAAAGTATGTACCTTCAGATGTACTTAAGTATGGAGAGTAACGGTACAAAAGTATTTACCTTCAGATGTACTTAAGTATGGAGAGTAACTGTATTAAAGTATTTACCTTCAGATGTACTTAAGTATGGAGAGTACCAGTACTAAAGTATGTACCTTCAAATGTACTTAAGTATGGAGAGTAACAGTACTAAAGTACGTACCTTCAGATGTACTTAAGTATGGAGAGTACCGGTACTAAAGTACGTACCTTCAGATGTACTTAAGTATGGAGAGTACCGGTACTAAAGTACGTACCTTCAGATGTACTTAAGTATGGAGAGTAACAGTACTAAAGTACGTACCTTCAGATGTACTTAAGTATGGAGAGTACCAGTACTAAAGTATGTACCTTCAGATGTACTTAAGTATGGATAGTAACGGTACAAAAGTATGTACCTTCAGATGTACTTAAGTATGGAGAGTACCAGTACTAAAGTATGTACCTTCAGATGTACTTAAGTATGGAGAGTAACATTACTAAAGTATGTACCTTCAGATGTACTTAAGTATGGAGAGTAACAGTACTAAAGTATGTACCTTCAGATGTACTTAAGTATGGAGAGTAACAGTACTTAAGTATTTACCTTCAGATGTACTTAAGTATGGAGAGAACAGGTACTAAAGTATGTACCTTCAGATGTACTTAAGTATGGAGAGTAACAGTACTAAAGTATTTACCTTCAGATGTACTTAAGTATGGAGAGTAACAGTACTAAAGTATGTACCTTCAGATGTACTTAAGTATGGAGAGTAACAGTACTAAAGTATTTACCTTCAGATGTACTTAAGTATGGAGAGTAACAGTACTAAAGTATGTACCTTCAGATGTTCTTAAGTATGGAGAGTACCAGTACTAAAATATGTACCTTCAGATGTACTTAAGTATGGAGAGTAACGGTACTAAAGGATGTACCTTCAGATGTACTTAAGTATGGAGAGTAACAGTACTAAAGTATGTACCTTCAGATGTACTGAAGTATGGAGAGTAACAGTGCTAAAGTATGTATCTTCAGATGTACTTAAGTATGGAGAGTAACAGTACTAAAGTATGTACCTTCAGATGTACTTAAGTATGGAGAGTAACAGTACTAAAGTATGTACCTTCAGATGTACTTAAGTATGGAGAGTAACAGTACTAAAGTACGTACCTTCAGATGTACTTAAGTATGGAGAGTAACGGTACTAAAGTACGTACCTTCAGATGTACTTAAGTATGGAGAGTAACAGTACTAAAGTACGTACCTTCAGATGTACTTAAGTATGGAGAGTAACAGTACTAAAGTACGTACCTTCAGATGTACTTAAGTATGGAGAGTACCAGTACTAAAGTACGTACCTTCAGATGTACTTAAGTATGGAGAGTAACAGTACTAAAGTACATACCTTCAGATGTACTTACGTATGGAGAGTAACAGTACTAAAGTACGTACCTTCAGATGTACTGAAGTATGGAGAGTAACAGTGCTAAAGTATGTATCTTCAGATGTACTTAAGTATGGAGAGTAACAGTGCTAAAGTATGTACCTTCAGATGTACTTAAGTATGGAGAGTAACAGTGCTAAAGTATGTACCTTCAGATGTACTGAAGTATGGAGAGCACTTCAGGACCGGACTACCAGAGTGGTGGAGCCTCTACCGCACGCAAGCCTTCATCTACAGCTCACAGTGTGGAACAGGCTCAGACGCTCTCGCTCTCTTTACCACAGGGGCTGATCCTGCCAGGCTGACGGTGAAGATGGTGTCTCTGATGGTGAAGACCTTCGTCATCTCGTTGATGCTGTCCGTGAGGGCAGCAGAGGTAGGAGTGGTGTTTGTGTTTATTCGTTTAACACTTCTCTCGTTCTCTCTTCGTCCTTGAATCGTGCTCACATTCTGTATGAGCAGGCTTACAGTGTCTGAAGAGTTTTCGTGTGTTTGGATTTGTGTGGTAATGTATGGAGACACCCACTGGGGTTCATTTAGATTTGGTGTTAGAGTGGGTGTGTGTTATGAGGACACCGTAAACTCACCAGACCAAGTCCCCTGTGACTGAACTGTACCTAACAACCTGTAACACCTCCACCTGCACCAGCAACAGCTGTGATCCTATTTGGCATGTACTGGATTCTGGATGTAGCCACATCAGTGCACATCAAAGGATTGGTCAGTCGGTACAGATGGATGCCTTCCCAGGGAAATATCTTCCTGGTTGTTCCAGGGAACCCCACAGATTCTGATCAGCAGTAACAATAAAACCACCATCTTATCAGCTCCACTGACCATACAGGACACTCTGTAGGTGTACAGGTCCAGACTGTAGTCCACCTGTTTCTCTGTGTACTGTACTACCCTGTTCTTCAATGGGCAGGACCCTCACAGAGCAGGTATGATGTGGGTGGTGGGTCATTCTCAGCACTGCAGTGACACTGACATGGAGGTGGTGTGTTAGTGTGGGTGGTGCTGGTGTGAGTAGATCAGACACAGCAGCTGGACACATCAGTGTCCCTGCTGGACTGAGAATCGTCCACCAACCAAAACTGTCCAGCCAACAGTGTCATGTGGGCAGCGTCCTGTGGGGCAGCGTCCTGTGGGTAGCATCCTGTCACACCAGTAAAGTATACAGAGAAACAAGTGGACTACAGTCTGTAACTGTAGAACTACAGAGTGTCCTATACGGTCAGTGGAGCTGATAGACTGGACAACAATAGTGTGCAACAACAGATGAGCTACATAGTGTAGCACTATGTAACCTGCATAGTGTAGCTGTTAGGGAGGTGCTCCTGATAAAGTGTTCAATAAATGGAAGTACCGGGTAAGTGGGCATAAACAGGAAACTTACGTGTCCATATCTGTTTTTTCCAGTACACGTTGGACTTGGCTCTGAATTCTGTTGACCACGATTTTGAAGACTGCAAAGAAGAAGAAAAAAAAACTCTTGAAAATTGTCATAAAATAGACATGTCATCTAAAGAAAAGTTCAAAGATGCCTGGGACAAGTTTAAAGACACTACAGATCTGTACAATAGAGCCCTTAAAGTGTACTCAGACAAAGACAATGAGATATACAGAAAACTCAATAACGCCATGCGCACGGGTAGACCAGGCTACCCAGCTGGGTTTCCTTATGTGTGTCTTCATTATCTGATAACACGTGGGATTCAAACCCTAAATAAAGAACCTAAAACAACATATCGACGTACAGACCTCACTTTCAAAAGAAGTGCTAAGGGTGACAAGATGCGGTTTGGCAGTTTTGCGTCAACTTCACTGAAAAGCAATCTGGATATTTACGGAAAAACTACCTGTTTTGAGATTGAAACTCGTTTCGGCGCTGAGATTACCAAACTGTCCGAACACCAAGATGAGGAAGAAGTGCTGATACCTCCTTATGAAGTGTTTACAATCAAAGCTGTTGAAGGGAAAGGAAACAGGCTGGGGTGTGAGGTTCTTTACACGCTGGAGAGCGCTGGAAAGACTAGCAACATGAAATGCTCCTTGGTCGGGTTTAATTCTGCTGCAAAGCTTTAGAGCTTTAAAAGATCAAGGCCAGAAACATATTCAACACAAGCATGCGAACGACAGCGCCCCGCAATCGCACGGCAGCCCTTCTACACGAACCCACAGCGCAGGGGGTTTAAACCCCTAGTGTACACAAGGGGGCGCAGCAGATCTACTGTTATCCAAGAGTCTCAACCACCAAACATGGAGACTGGCTCTACCTGTTCTGTTGGATTGGAGAAGGTGAGGACGTGTGGTTTGTGTATATGTAGTGTTTCGTCCCAGACAGCGTCCCTAATAAGATAAGACTTACCCACCAGTGGGGCACCCATTAAAAAAAAAACACTGAGTAAAACACTAGTGGACGACCAGCTTTGCCAACAGTGGTCTGCCATTCTCCTTCTATAAGGATGTACTATGGCAGAAAGCAGGTTGGTAGTATGAGGCTGCTTGGTCACCCTTGGCTGCCATAATCCTGATATATTGACCTCCATGTCCCGGTCACAGCCTCTCGAATAGATCAGGATCCGAAATAGCTACTCAGGTATCGTTCTAGCTCTTTCCTTGTGATGGGGAAGAGAAGAGGAGAGTCTGCAGGTGATAAAGCGAGTTACAGTTCTTACACCAATGTAGAAACACAAAGGTTAGTGCCAGTGTGATCTAAAGTTAGCTAGCTAGCAAACCTAGCTCATGCTAGCACCCACTGACTAAACCTAATCCGGCCCTACGTGGAAACCCCTGATATAGTCTCTGGGCTTTACAGAGTGTTCCTGTTGTCAGGTTTGTCAGTCAAGCAAGCTGATGAAGGCAGAGATAGCTAGCCTAGGCATTGCTAGCTAGCTACGGCTATCTTCACATTAACTGGGCAGCACATAAAAACAGCTGACAAGCGGAACATGAAGATGTGGGTTCATAGCAAGAGACACCCTATAAATCCACAGACTGTGTCAGGGAGATCCATAAATGACCTGTTTGGCTTTTAGCAGTGGGAGCTAACGTTAGCTAGGTTAGCTAGATTCACTAGATTCATGATTCTAGATTCTAGAAATGTCTATTTACGTCACACTTAACATCCTATAGTGTCCACGTAGTGCAACAAATGCGACAACTAACAAACCCATCTCTGTGTAGCTCGAGGCCTCTGCGTTCGTGTTCTTGTGTGAAGTATGTTTCTGGCCTGAAAGTTAATCAACCTATGTTGATGTTTGATATCAGTAATCAATCTCTGTTAAACACATAATCAGAAATTAATTTATGTTTATGTACTGTTATGTAATCGCATCCTAACTGTTCTTGCCTGGTTGTATATATAACTTTAATTAAAGAAATATCAGACTGCAGTTCATTCCTGGCATTCCTTTTTTTATCATTATCATATACATATATATATATATTTTTTTTATTTTTATTTTTTATTTTTTTTTTTTTTGTACCTTATGCATCTTATATCTCATTTAACGATGAGGACACAAGTGGTTCCCATTTGGTAGAATGACCCATATACTAAAATACAGAATCAGGTGTGTAAATAATAGCGACAGGAGGAAACCACGGAGCAGACCGGACTTCATTAAGAACCAGCTGGAGAGCCCAGCAGAAACAACAGATGCGATTACATGTGATACATATTCAGAATAATAATAATTACTGGAGATACAGTGACCCCTAGTGGACTCTCCTGGAATATCGCAGGGATATGACACCTATATAAGGTCTGATTAACTACACTGTCCACTTGAGGAATAAGGGAAAATGTTATTTGCTTATTTAAGTTATACTGACGAGTGTGGGTCAGACCAACACTGAAGTCATGCTCAGGGGTCTGTCCTGAGATAGCATATGTGAAAGTACAGTAGACAGACATGCAGTTTTCCATCCCATTCATTCTGTATGGGGGAAAAAAATCCAGAAAAAAATATAAATTAATAAAAAAATAAAAAATAGTTCAGAAATAGTTAAAAAAAAAAAATTTGTTCTGATCAAAAAGCTGTATACAAGCACACCTATATATATATTGTTAGATGATGGTGTAGTCTTCTTATATATGTATATAACAGTTTTGATGGTTAGCATGCTAACCAGCTAGCCTCGGTCCTGGTCCTGTGCTGTAATACCATTTTGTACCTGAAGAGGCAACAGTGAGTCACTCTGTAGTGTGGAGTGGAATTACTGTAACGTGATTGCACCAACCCAAACCCCGCTGCCTCCACCCACCATCCACCATCCACCATGTCTCACTGTCAAAACAGCACCATCTCCAAACTGGTAGCTTCACCAAAGAAGGAAAGCAGCCTTCATTTATTCTGGGTCATTTATTATTGGTACATTCATCACAGATACTCATACTCACAATTCCCATCAGCTTTCAATCAAGTATTCAGTTCCAATCAACTTTCTGAAATCAATAAAACTTGTAAAGAAAATGTGCCTGTGTCTGTCTGGCTGCTCGTTTCCACCAGACTAACTTTTGGTAATGACAATGCTGTAGCTGAAGCAGTACTAAAGTGCTGAACCGGTTACATGACGAGCTGTTTTATATGTACAGAGCATCTAAACATTAATCAAATTATAAATCAAAGAAATCATAAGAGTTGTGATTCAGCAGGGACTCAGGCTCTCTGTTACTCTCACAGTGACCACCATGTAAACAGCCTTGCCCTGCGTTCACACTAGCAGAGCAACAAGTGACCCATTGTTCTGTATGGGAGTACACGACCTGTAGCCACGATTTAGCACCAAACGGCACCGAGACAAAGTGACAAAAATCGAATCGAGATTTACTCCACAAATCAACTATGATGCGGTGAAGCGACATTGTAAACCACAGGGGTCCGGGGTCCTACCAGCTTCTGCTCTCTGAGCTTTTAGTTCCTACCAGCGTTTGGTTCCAGTTCTCAGATGTGTGGTGGTGAACATGGAGGAGAAGCTCATAACCACTGTTTCCTCTGACCCCAGTTTATATGTTGCGTCTTTGTACATATACATCTGTAGAAATGGAGTGTGGATGAAAGTAGAGTACTGTTGGGGTCTCTTGATAGCTAGCTAGATTAGCCAGCATGCTAACCAGCCAATAAAGCTAGCCACGAATGCACTCAGTTAGTTTCCCATTCAGATTTGTTTGTCAGTAATAATAATGTGCTTTATTAACCAGCTAGCTTTCCTGGACCTGGGACACGCCCACACACCACAACACGAGCACGACCTTGAGCACACCCACACGAGGCAAACGTAACAAAGTCAACGTAAGCAACGTGTCGCCTGCTAGTGTGAACACAGGGTTAACCATGGGACAGGAATACAGGTGGAGTGATCACATGTCGAAACAGACAGGGTCTTAGTCAAAACCAAACAAGGCGAGTTTAGAAATACTTAGCTAGCATTAGTTCGCAGGTGGCATCAGTAAGGACAGTGAGCAGCAGCTCCTCTCCTCTTGTGGTGGGTCGTCACCCCAGTCATTTGAACGGTGGTGGGTCAAATCTCCAACACGTCTACCTCATCAGTCTGTGGGCCTTTAACCAGTGTGCATTTCATGATGCTAATCTTACCTACACTCTTCAGTCTGTAAACATGATCACACAATTTTATTTTATATTTCGGGTCCTCTTTACTGTCCTGTATGAACACTTCATAAGGGGGTATCAGCACCTCAAACTCCTCATGTTCTGGTCTGTCTAATTGAGCGCCGTAGCAGGTGGTGATGATAAAGCAAGTCTCTCTCCCAAATATCAGAAGTGAAGAATTTAGGGAAGAAGAAGCAAAGCTGCCGAATCGCACGAAAGTGTCTGTTATGCTGATTTCACTAGTGGTGCGACGGTAAGTGGTCTGGCATGTGCCGCTGGGATTAAGAGTCTGTATGTCATGTGTAATCAGGAAGTGTAAGGATTTCAACCCAAACTGATCGTATGTGTCTCTGCCCTCACGCATCCGATCATTCAGCTCCCTGTAAATATGGTTACCGGTGTATGCTCTAATGGCTACCTTTCTTAATTCCTCCGCTTTTAAATCAGAGTCTTTCTTTCTTCCTAAGAGAAGATCTTGTTTGGCTTTGGTCCATGTATTCGTGAAGTTCCCATTGGACCTCAACTCGTCACTCAGTAACTGCCGAATGCGATTATACATCTCGTCTCTGCAGCCCTCGAATTCATCATCAATGGAGTTGCCATATCCGTTCATGTTGATCTGAAACCATATAAAACCCATCATGAGCTCATTTATCTTATTATGAGTATGAATGATAATTATCCTCATCATTTAATCATCGGAATGCCACCGAAATCATGTGATGTGAAAGATGTGTTCTGTACAGTGGTGGTGACGGGAACCAGGGTTCTCAATGTCTAGAACACACACATAGACACTTTATTGACTATCTAACCCACCAGTGAACCTACACGTGTCTTCTGAGTGTGTATGGAATGTTGATGATGAAAATCTGGAAAACCTGGAAATACTAAGTCTCTTTGGGGGACTATTTGACCTCACAGTGCCCTGCACACTGCAAAAAATTAAATCTTAACGAGCAAAAAAATCTTGAAAATCAATAATATGTCTTGTTTTTTTTTCATTTAAGAATAACTAACTTGACTAGATTCGTATATGTAAGATAAATATTCTAGTTTTTAGAAATCTTGTCTATGATTATCTTATTAAGATTCTTTTTCTAATTATAATGACTACTTTAAATAAAATAAGAAATTTGTTTTATATTACTGAAGCTTTTTTAGGCTCTCCCCTATAAAAGAAGAAATTCAAGACAACTTTACTTAATATAAGAAGACAATGTTCTTAAAACTTACACAAGACTAAAAATACAAGACTTAAAAACATTTAATATATTTGCCAATAAAATAGATGACACTTTATACTGAAAAGTATTTTATTGGTAATATTTTGTTTGCAGTTGCGGCAGAGTGCATTGCTTCTATAACAAACAGAGCAAAAACATTAGTTCAACAGTGTAAAAACCTTCTGTATAAAAACATGTCTTATCCTCAGAACATTACAGGGGCTACAATTCAATAAACTGCCATAGTATAAAAATACACCATCATATTTATAAAGTAAAAGAAAAGTTTATATGCTATCATAACAGTGGGATCTAACAATAGAGTACACAACAGAGTATCTTGACACCAATCTTTACACTATTAATTTAAAATCGTAACTGTATTTTTAAAACATACAACCCTACATTGTATGCCTTTATACAAAATACACATACAGGCATTCTTGGTGCAATAAAAAAACTAGAAGAAAGAAAGAATGCAACAAAACAGAATAGATACTCTATTTCAAAACCTCCCTTGCTCCCTCTAACCATTCTCAACTTAAATGGCCTGTATACTAACATTCAGTAGTACTTCTGTGTATGCCAATCTCCGAGATAGTATTTCAGAGCAATGTAGGTGTGGTTCTTAAATCTAATGGCATAATAAGATGTGTAGTCAACAATGAAAAGTCTACTAATTTGCTTTTCCTGTTAATTCCGTATGTAGTTTTCAAACTGTTTCTTAAAAAATCAGTAAAGGCCCTCTCAATTTCATGACACTGTCTGATGTGCCTACCTAATGTCCGTTGAACAAAGCTGTCCTCATCAAAGTAAAGCTGCATGTCTTCAAAACTGCACTCACAGTGTCTGCATTTACAGAATGAAAATCCAACCACCTATTTAAACCCTGTAACCTCATGCTGAGCCAAGGTGTCACCGCAAAAAAAAACTATGGCTCCATATACAATTCTTTCACCTGCCACTGTTTTGATTCTCACACCATTGTACAGCAAGTTCAGATCTTCCTGTATTCTACTGAGTATCACATCAACGCTACACTGAGCAATATCAGTTGCTTTTGCAATAGCAAGTAGACGGATAGCAGCCAGCTTAGACCTATATTTAGGATGTATATTCCCTAAAGTATAGTAGACCATTAGAAGTTTGTTTTTTGAGGCATGTGACCCCAGAGGATTACACAGTTCTATTTCGTCAGTATACAGTATTAGCTGTAGGGTGTTGGGTCTAACAGAGAACAATGGATGTGATTTCAAAATATCACCATCAATGATGTCCTTTAAAAACCCCGCCCTGCATGTCTCTACACCTTTGTCAAACATGGATAGAACCACAGGATGTTCTAAACTTTTGATCAAAGGTATGTAGTAAATGCACTCAGATCTAATGGCAAGAGCACGAGAGGGTCCTTGTCCTTTATAGCATGCAGACTGGGCAATCTTAATTTCTTGTGCTTCAACTACCCCAAACAGCTCCTTGATAGTTGAGTCTTGCATATGTATAGTGCAAACTCTGGCAAATGGGTCTTCAAAATGATCAAAAATGTCCATTGACTCACTAAGCAGCTGATCTGTAACTTCTGAGTGTCTCACATTAACAGTAACTGACTGACAAGAGCCAGCTGCAGTGTGTATGTACAGTATACTCAGTATAACACACGAACTTTTAGGCAGTTTTTCTTCTTTCACTGTCGTCTTTTACCTGTGATAAACGGTGTTCCTCTCTAGCAGACAGCACAATAACACATTTATTTGTTATTAACATGTTAACCATTTTTAGGATTGTATGCTGAATAATGCAGTTAAATCCACTTCACTTTAACAACGACAAAAATATCAAATGCAACACCAGTGATTAAACTGACACGCGCCTGTCAAATAAACGACTGTATGAAGTACTCTGAAAGAACAGTGAATCGATTCCAAGCATGTCAACGTTCAGCCATTGGTCGAGTGGACTCAGACTTATTGAGGAATCGACTTATTAGTAAAAGGGCTGACTGGTACAGACAGCTGGAACTTACGGGCGAAGGGGTTATTAACTTAGACAGAATTAACCAATAAGCGGCACGAGTAAACTGCTACGTAACAAACTTTGTTGGTAACTTATTTGTGTAGATTCAAGTGGTGCTTCCTGCTGTCCCGCCCGGACTGTAAGTGCTGCCCTCTCAGTAAAAGCTGGCGGGGCGCCAACCCGGAGCTATAGCGGCGTGACTCAAAACATCTTTCATTTAATTTAAAAAATAAATGATTTACAAAACAAGGGGGTTTGGGTATAAGACTATTGTAATTGTCTTATATTTTAAATTTTGTTAGTAAATTAAAATCAACGTTATAGCCCATTATGTTAACACCGGATGTAGACGCTACGGACGCAGCACTACGAATCAAGCAGAGCCCTTCTTCCTCCGAAGAAGCGGGAACGTCAGTTAACGGACGTGTTTGGAGAATCCTGTTTTCCACAGCTCAGAGGTACAGTATATGCAAACAAGTCAAAGTTCATTTTATTAGCTTGTATGAGGTAATCAAAAAGCTAATAAGCTAACCTAGCTAAGTTAGCTAAAGGGTTTTTGTGAATGTGTATCGTTAACTGTGAAGCTAGCTCACTAACTAGTTAGTTAGCCTAAGGCTAGCTCAATAATATCAACTGTCCTTGTAAGCTCTGCTACCTTTGTAAGCTAGCTAGCTAAAGTAAGATACCTATCTTTTGTTAGGACACCCTTGGAAACGTTAACTACATATCTGGATACATCTCCCTCAGATGTCAGTTATGGAAAAACTGGACGCAATATCAGCGGCTACCTTACAAGGTAAATATTATTTAAATTAAAATGTGCTTCTGCCCATTCATGTAAATTGTGTGGTGGTAAATGACTGTGGCATGCTTTTTTGATATTCAAAGTTGTACAGGTGTATATAATTATATTCTACTGAAATGAGTTTACATGCTAATGCTTACAGTAAGCTTATTTTTGCACAATAATTGTTTTTCTGTCTCATAATTAATATAAATCAAATATTGAAGAATTTATATAGTATGATTTATATAATTTCTGGTCAAAAATAATTATATTAAGACCAGAAAAGAGAAAACGTTGGAAATAGGCTTATACATGACCCCTGCACAGTGTAAGCACACTCAAAATGAAGATGCTAACATTAAACAAGAAGTTTTTGATAATTGTTTATTTTTTTTTATCTGTCGAAACACACTTTGTGTAGCGCTGCAAGTTTTAGAAATTTACAAATAATGTTTGGGGGTTAAGTGAACAATGAGTTAAAAACATCTTTTCATATTTTTATTTTGTTTGAATGTTGTTGTTTTGTTTTTAGCTGCAAACGTCAGCGAAACCTTGTTACCAACCTTGTCCTGTGAAGATATCCGTGATCTTCTTCCTGGACCTGAACATTTTCTCAGGAGAAAAGCAATATGGAACCTGTTTCACAAGGAACAGGAGGTACGCAGTAATTTAAGCCATTTTACAAATAATTATAAACAATATCATAATAATTACAATAAATAATCTGCTTTTAAATGATTCTTCACTGTATAATGTGGAGTTTACAGCTTTTGTAGTTGAAAAATGTTCTAGTTAAAACTGCATGTTAAACTTATGATTACCAGCTAAGTAATCCTGCTAATGTTTCAGTTGAATGTATAAATTATATGAATTTTAATATTAGCTTAATGTTTTTTTTTATTTATTTATTTATTTATTTATTTTTTAGCAGGGGCAGCAAGCAGCATCCCCTAATCAAGAGAATAGTTTTAATGGCAGAGGGCTGGCTACTGTACAAGTCAACCCATGTGTTTCAGAAACTGATCGGCCCAGAAATCCTACACTTCCCCGACCTGATGTGCAAGAGACATTGGACCCTCCGAGAACCTTGCAGCTACCCAACCCTGAGTATGTTGTGTATACTGACAGTGAGCTGGAACATTTTAGAAAGCAGTATTTTGAAATGCAGCGTGTTGGCCAAGAAGGTGGATGCACTCTTTCAAAAGAACTTCACTGCCGATTAGTGAGGAACACAGTGACCAACATGGTGTCCATCATCAAAGCAGTTACTACTGAATTTGTGTATCTATCCAAAAATGATGTCCAGGCCATGGCAAAGCGGCTTGTGGAGTATTATCCCTTGCTTCGTGATAACACTGTGAACTGCAAACACACTTGGGTAAGTGTTTGTTCCATTTGTGAACCAAATTTTCATTAATGTCACATAAAACATTAATTTTGAAAACACAATACACCATCCATGATTAACCATGAAAACTGATCTATAAGTTAAATGTGTGTTAGGCAGTCCAACTTTTTTTGGTCATACTTTTTTCATTTTAATAATAGATGATAAAAAATGAAAGATGGATGGTTATTTGATTTTTATTTCATACTCCAAATCCATATAATGTAAAAACAAATTATATTTCTTTTTTTTTTCTTTTGAAATCAAAGCATAAATTCACAAAGAACAAGAAACAGAAAAACGGTCCGTCTTTTTATTTTTTTTATGTGCAGTTTAAATGTTTAGTTGTAAATGGTTAAATGAGTTTATTACTTTAATGTCTTTCACAAACAGGAATTGCTTTTTAAGCAATTAATGAAAAGACTCCACAACATAAAGACGCCAAAAAAACGACAGGGAACTACACCACAAAGACAGAGGAAACGAAGACGCCTGGATTTCGAGTGTTCTCATGATGATTCAAACACATCCATCTCAGAGTCAGCAGGAAGCACTGCATCAACTGTAACAGAACAAGAAGCAGCACATCGTCTTTGGATGGCAGGAATTCACCTGGTAAGTATGAAATATTATAATTTTTCATTATCGATTATATTTAAGCAAAAAACTGACTCCTTTGCTTTTAAAAGCAGAAATTATTGACCAGAAAGAAGAAACTGCTGAAGATCTAGGAGTCCATTCTGGCACTGATAGTCAGCAAAGTCAAGCAAGACATTACCGTACCCTGCAAGAGATGTATAAAAGACCAAAACCTAACAAGGAGGCAGTTGCTCAACTGCTTGACCTTGAGTTTGATGCTTGTCGAGCCTTCATCAACTCTGACACTTTGAGAGACCAGGACAGGCCAGCTAACATACTGCAAGCATACCCCTGTTTCAAAGAAGTAGATCATGTAAACAAATGTATTTATTTCATATATGCCCCTAACTACGACTTGAACATGTTTTGTTAAATCTTTTTGTCTGTGTTTGTGTGTTTTCTTTTTTGTGCCAGGTTATGGACAAACTTCGCCGTATCCTTGACAGATCTAACCCTGACTTTATTTCTGACCTGAAGACTCGCTGGGAGAGCTTTTATTCCAAAGCTCAGTTCTATGGAGTTTTTAAAAAGGTTCTGAGACCACCAACAACACAGTACAAAGGTCAGAAACTTTCAGGAAATACTTTTTTGTTTTTACAGCTGTTTATACACTTAAACTTATCTATCAGGGACTGGAGAGCTTTATGTTGGGTGCTGGAAATTGATACAGGTCCAAAACAGTGTTGTAACACTACAGAACATATTGGAGGTCCTCTAGCCTAGACCTGAGCTTCACTTTTTTTTTTTTTTTTTTTTTTTTTTTTTTAAATGTGTGAATATTAAGGTGTAAATTAATTGATACAGACTACACACTTGCTATCCCATTGACTTTGATTCAACTTTTTGTGCAAAATATCACACTGATTTAAACACAAACAAAGAAAAAAAAGGTCAATGCAAAAAATGTATTAAGTAATTAATCTACTTATGTCACGCGATGTATAGCCATGATGAAGGCCCTGCCTGAGATTTTCCCATCACCTGTGGCCCTACCCAAGAAGTTGGATCATGCAAGTGAGGCAATGGTTTATGTTCTTGAGGTAAGAAATTTATAAGAAATGCATTAGGCCTCATGTGCAAAATGTATATGAATTCTAAGACACGATTGAGCTAGGGAATGCCTTTTGGAATACGTTCTGCTCGTGGTCTGCTATTGATATAATAAAGGCCGTCTGGCATAGTAGTGAATAGAACCCTAGTTTTTTTGTGTGGAGGGTCAAGGTTGTGTTCTCTGTCCTATATAACAATGTATTCACCATTGAATTAAAAATTTTAATTTCATTTAAACTTTGATTTTTAAATGAATGTTTCAGACTGCATTATTCCATACTCATTCATTTTCATTGTTACAGCCCACAGAAAACCCAAACACCTACCTTCAGAGAAGACCAATCTTCAGTCCAGTTCAGATTATTTGTGAAAGCAACTGCATGCTGGCCATTGGGTCTACACCTGTAACAACCTTTCCAAAAGAAAACATTGACACAGGGGTTCTCTGTCTTCTAGCATACTACTACACATTTCATCTGACCTATCCAAAGTGCCTCGCAACACTCAGACAGAAGTTCTGCAGGATGCCATTCATGATCGGGATGCAACTTCATCCTACAAAAAAGCTTTGTTTAGTAAGTAAGTAAGTTAAATGATGTTTAAATTATAGAGATGGTTGTTTGCTAAGTTTTGTGTTTAAATAAAAGAGCTGCATTAGATATTTTAGTTAATAAAAATGCTCTTTCTCAGAGGGGTTTGCACCAGGATGTTTTAATTAGTTTGATTGTTAAAAATAAAACACCATAACACATTCTGGAACATGGTGTTCTTTTGTTTTACTTAGCCAAAAGTGAAATGTAACATTTTGTTTAAGTTTTAAAAACAGGTTGACTTACCACCACCATGCATACGGCATACTTGTCTTTCAAAGGTGTAACCTCATTTCTAACTATTTTTGTAAGCACGTATTTCATGTCTCTGGAGTTAATACAATTTTTTTACCATATTGGATGTGGTTGTTTTTAATGTTGCTCATGTTGAGTACAACATTATGAATTATATCTTATTATAAGAATTACAGTCTTAAATTGGAAAACATTTAAATTCGTTTTTGTTTATTTAAAATCCATATTGAGTGTAAAGAGCACTGAAGAATTCTAATTTTAAGATTTTGAAAAACAAATGAGGTTTTATGAAAATGCTTAAAACAAGATTAATGTGCTAGTTTTGGCTTTTTATGGAACATTTTTATGATATTTGATCAAGTGAGTCTTGCCTAAATCTAGTCACAATGTCCTATATTGATTCATTTTTACTGTTTTTTGAGATTACAAGGTAATTAACAGTGCAAGATTTTGTTTCTTGTTTCAAGAAATCTTAACAAGCTAAATTTTCTCACTATATTGGCAGATAATTTTGCTTGATTCAAGCATTCCTTTTCTTATTTTGCTTTTATTTTTCTTATTTTTTGGCACAGATTTTTTGCAGTGCAGCATGTAGCCCTCCACCATGAATGGAGTTTAAGGCTGAGATCTTCTCCACACTATCATAAACAGCGTCTCAGACATCAGGCAGCGTATTCAGAACCACCTCATGTAGGAACTTTCTGTGAGGGAGCTTTTAGAGGGGACGTCTGGTTACCTTGACCACCACTGGGAACAACTCTGACATGGTAAGCTTCTCTAGAACAGAACCTGGAACGACTCTGTTCATATTTTAATTGTCTAATTAGTCAGGAGAACTGAATTAAAGGTAGAATTCTCGTTTGTCTTTTAGCCTAACCTTTTCTGCAGGAGGCTTGCTCTTCTCTTCAGCCTGAAAAAGAAAAAAAGGTAAAGCTTTGTTGGTGGTAAAGAGAAGATCATCTGGAGGCTTAGGAATCACACTTCTTACCGCTGGAGCTGTGTGTACAGCCAGGAGGAGGAGGAGGAGGAGACGGATCACTGTAGGTGCATGCAGTTTCTTCACCACTGTCCTAAAGTCTGCTGAAACAGGTGGGCTTACAGGTGAGGTCACCATAATTAACAACCCATAAGACAAACAGTGGTGATGATCACACTTCTGCTTCAGCTGTTACATGTGAAAGTGCCAAGGATTACAAAACCACACTGATAAACAGCTGTGAAGCCACCGAGCGATACGTGTACTATTCTGACACACCACCCAGATTCACACAGGTATACTGAAGTACATATTAAAGTACATATCAGTACATTACAATATACTTACTTAATACATGCTTAGTACATTTATAACATATTTAAGTAGACTGAAATACTACCCAGCTAAAATGTACTTGTAATTATATATAATTATAACTTATATATAAACTATAATTTAATTAAATTCAGTTCAGTTCAATTCAACTTTATTGTCATTATACCAATACAGGGTTGTACAGTATAACGAAACACGGTCAGGCTCCTGCTCCAGTGCAGTTGAAGAATATATGTATATATATATATATATATATAAATAGTGTAGTGCGAAGACAAATAGATAAAAACGATGTGTGCAAACAATACAGCATAATATATAACTTATATATATTTTACTTATACATAACTTGTATATACTGTATATACTTGTACATTTGTAATAAATAAATGAATAAATATATATAATTTATTTATAATAACTTAATTAGTATATATTAGTATATAATTAGTATATCGCTCTTGTATTTAGCACACGAAGCAACAATATTAATATATAAGTACATTAATATACGTAATATAAAACTAATATGGTTATGACATCTCCGGTCCACTACTAACTACTGCCTCTACCTGAGTACAGCCCACTGGGCCACTAGAGGGTGCTCCCTAGCCAACCGGTGGTCCACAGAAACCCTGTGCCTGTTTACTGTTCAGTAAGTGGTTTAGTTAGCAGCTGTTCTGTTCACTAACTGACTTTTACACGCCTGTGTGTCTTTAAAGAGCATGTGAGATCTTACCTTCTCTCCTGGTAGGATGTGCTGCTGCACCCCGGAGCCTTCTGGGGTATTTATGAGCGGGTGGAAGCTTGCCGTTTTCCGGGAATGTGCATGAGTTCTCGTTTTGAATTTTTCGATTCCTTATTCCTACTTTTGTTTACTGCTGTAACACTCAGGGTTATCTTCAGACGTGTTCCGCTCATGCTGCCTCAGCGTTATTCAGACCCGGTAACTGCAGTGTGCGCGAGTCAGTGCTGGAAAACATCATTCAGAACCTCAATAGGCGTTCACAGCCGACACCCACATGAAGCCAGGAGGGCCTGGTGGCAGCATTACTGGGGTAAATGGATGATGATCATATGATGATGAGCTTTATCAGTGTAGCTTGGTCATTTAAGGTGGAGACCGGTGGGAGGGCTTCTGTATTGTTCATTTAAGGTGGAGAAAAGCAAAAGACAACAGGAACTGAATTATTCTTTGCTTAAAGTTGAATTCCACTGATTTTCCCAAAATTGTTTAGTGTGAGATGGTTCAGATGTTGGGTTTCCACGGCCGAGCGGCTCCACGCAATCCTTACATCACCAACACATTGCTGAGCGTCGGATGGAGTGGTGTTAAGAGCCCACGCTGGACTCTGGAACGGTGAAAATGTGTTCTGTGTATCTGGCAGTCTGATGGACGAGTCTGATTCTGAGAAGGCCAGGAGAGCAGTACCTGCATGACTGTACTGTGCTGACGGTACAGTCTGGTGCAGGAGGGATAATGCTGCTATGGGGTTGTTTTTCAGGGGTCCTCTTAGAGCCCCTTAGTTCCAGTGAAGGGAAATCTTAATGCTTCAGCAGACCAAGGCATTCTGGACGATAGTACGCTTCCAACTTTGTGGGGACAGTTTGGGGAAGGACATTTTTGCCCCAGTGCACAAAGTCAGCTGGACAAAACCCTGTCCAACACCTATGGGGTTAACTAGAACGGAGATTGTGAGCCAGACCCGCTCATCCAACATCAGCGTCTGACCTCATGAATGTGGGGGCTAAATACGCCCCCTAGACACACTCCGGAATATTGTAGAAAGCCTTCCCAGGTGAACAGATGCTTTTGTAGCTGGTCCATATTAATGCCAATGGATTTGGAATGGGATGTCATCAAAGCTCCTGTAGGTGTCCCAATACTTTTGTCCAGTCTTCTCACAACTACTGTGTAAAATACCTCGGGAACAGAACGTTTTACATAAATGACATTGTTTACACTTGAATAATTTAACGATGCTGAACACTGCGGTCACATGAACTTCATTACACTGTCCAGAGGTAACCATTATGCTCTGAAGGGCCAACTCTGTGCCCCACCTGTTTTAACAGGTAAAGGCCTCGTAAGGACGGAATGTTCCAGTACGCCGGGTCAGAAGGGTTCAGATTCCCTGAAGAGTGAGTATATTTGTCAGTCAGGGTTAGGGGTCATGCCTCTTCTGCTTTCTGGTGAATCTTCTGCATTTGGAAGATAACAGGAAAGGCCTGAACCATATGGCCAGAGTTCAGATGTCCGCCAGCACAGCTAGGAAAAAACATGCCATCAAATACTGTACACTCACTGTCTATGTGGGGCAGCGTCCTGTGGGGCAGCGTCCTGTGGGGCAGCGTCCTGTGGGGCAGCGTCCTGTGGGGCAGCGTCCTGTGGGCAGCGTCCTGTGGGCAGCGTCCTGTGGAGCAGCGTTCTTTGGGCAGGGTCCTGTGGGGCAGTGTCCTGTGTCCACTGATGAAGGACTAGAGGATGACCAGCACTGCACTGTGCAGCAGCAGATGAGCTATCGTCTCTGACTGTCCATCTACAAGGTGGACCAGCAAGGTAGGAGTGTCTAATAGAGTGGACAGTGAGTGGACACAGTGTCTAAACACTCCAGCAGCACTGCTGTGTCTGATCCACTCACACCACCACCAAGTCAGTGTCACTGCAGTGCTGAGAATGATCCACCACTGCTCTGTGGTGGTCCTGTGGGGGTCCTGACCATTGAAGAACAGAGAAACAGATGGACTACAGTCTGGACCTGTACACCTACAGAGTGTCCTGTATGGTCAGTGGAGCTGAGACGTGGACACTGAGTGTAGATATGAGGAGGTGGACCTCAAATGCCAGAGCGGTCCAGTGGATCATAGTCTTGGGTAATAATGTCTGATATATACACCTGCAGATTCAGCTACTTCCTTCACGCTATGGTCTTTGGCCACGCCCACATGCAGTCCCTCCTTTTAGCCAATCATTAACATCTGCTCTGGAGCCATTTTCCACACATGAAACGAGACATTCCCTGCGCTGTAGCACCTCTTCCCAATCTATGGATCCCATCACTCACACCCTGGCTGGATTTAAGCTTCATCATTCTTGTGCAGCGCCACCTGCAGGAGCCTGGAGTTACTACCACCTTAAACACTCCCATTTCATTCCTGTGCACACGGTTATTGACGTTAACAGCCCTTACTAACAAACACAGTCACACAACAAGGTGTCAGTTTTGCATCAGCGTTTTTATTTTCGTTTCTGCACATGACAGATCAGAACCAACGATTTTGAGTGGTGGTCCGCACCCCTCGCACTCGTTTGCTTCACAGCGTAGTCGGATCAGCCAGTCGGCCAGAGCCCTGTCTTGGGTGGTAGCCCTTTCTGCTGATTCACATATTTACATTTCATGTTGCTCTTCTTGCCTTTGCTCCTCAGCTCGTAAACCAGTTTACAGTCAGCCAGCTCAGGTGAGAAGGCGAGCCGTCTACCTGTGAACCTTTCATAAGGCGGTATCAATACTTCATCCTCATTTGGAAACACCGATACATCAGATATGTGCGCGCCGTAGCACGTGTAGATGACGAAACAGGTCTCCCTGCCAAACCCCTTGAAGTTGAGGTTGTTTGGGCTGCGTGTCGATGAGGTGAAGGTACCAAATCGCACAAGCTTGTTTTCTTCTATGACGATAGCGACACCGGTGCGACGGTAGGTGGTCTGGCATGCCCCCATAGGGTTGCGTCTTTGTATGGCGTCCGTTATCAGGAAGTGTAAAGAGATGAGTCCGAAATGCGTGTAGCTGTCCCTGCCGGCTCGCATTCTGTTGTTAAGGTCTCGGTAAATGTGTTCTGTGGTGTACGCACACAGGGCTGTGTTCCTCAGGTTATCCTTCCACCAGGCCGGCTGGAATACCTTCCCTTTTGAGACGAGGTAGTTGCTGGCTTGCGCCCATGCCTTGGCGAAGTTGACGTTGAATGTCAACTCCCTGTTCAGTAGCTGTTTGGTAGTAATGTGCCAATACATGTCTTCTTTGCAGGTGAGGAATTCATCATCAATGGAGTTTACATATTCATCCATGTAGATCTGGAAGCACAGACAGCGTATTCAAATGAACCCCAGTGATAAGTGCCACCAAATACCAAATGCCTAGCAGCCTACACCTCAAGGAGGCCTTGTTTTAATGTTGCCTCAAGCTCTCCCTGTAGGAGACATGGATAAATGGCTGTTGAGGCAACTGCTACCCAAACGCCAAGCTACTGCAACCGCTCAGCCACTCACTGTGCGGTATGTTGGTTCAAATATTCAACTGTTGTGGATAGCTGGTCCTTACGATGCTGTCCTCCATTGGCTATATCGTTTATCATTTCACTTGAGGCATCATAAGCTCCCCGGACAAAAACAGAGTCACCTTGCACCTGCATTTGGCACTGCATGAGGCTGATGGGGCTACTTATACTCACCCTGAAGGAGTCAACCCACAGGACTGAAACTTGGTGTGTAAGTTTGACATGGTGAGACATGCTAAGGCTGGGTCTTATCTCTGTACCTGACTGACCCAACACCACCATTACAGACTCCAGTGAGCAGTGGTGTCCTCCATGAGTCCGTCCTGTTAGTGCCAGCACCATGGGCAGACGGCTGCACCACGCAGGACTACATGCACACAGACCCGTTACCGCACGACTGTCCTTACACACACCACGTCACCGTCACCAAGACTGCAGTGGTGTCGTACCACCAGCCTGTTCATGTGGAGGGACTCAGAACGGCAGCGGGTCATCTTCAGTGACGAGTCCCGCTGTTTAGGTAGTCTTGGTGGAGACGCCCAACGAATCCCATGTCTGTCTGTCAGTTTCATACAGGGTGACCGAATGTTTTGTCCGGGTAGCTTATATTCCTCATTTATTCCGAATCTTCAGTACGTCTATCATCTAGTCATAACTCTCTCAGACTCTGTGAGAGGGAATGACAGCACAACCTCACGGTCCCCTGGTCGCTTACCTTGCTGTTTTGAGCAGGAGCCTGGAACAGAAGAAGAAGAGAAGTGTTGAGGTGTTGAGGCAGGATGTAGGTGTGAGTAGTTTGCTGCTGATCTGACAGATTTATTAAAGAGCCCATATCAAGGAAAATCAGCCTTTCACTGTTATACAGTACATTAACACTGGTACAGTGGTAATGGTTTATTCTCTAGCCCAGTGTCCTATACTACCCCCTCCTGGGCATGCTTGGTACTGCACATGACTGCTGACATGCTGGCTCCACCCTGACTACACTCATGGCTCCTCCTGCAGCTGATAATGGGCTCATTAAGGCTGCTACCTAAACCCCTCTGTGTGTTGGGTTACTGTGAGGTTTCTGAGCTGTGGTTCGTTTGGTTTGCTCTGCCTGTTTTTGAGTTTTCCCTTTGTCTGCTGGTTACTGGTTTTTGGACATGGTGCTGCCTGCCTGTAGTTTGACCCCTGCATGTAGGTTGGGTTTATGAAAACTGAGGAGCTGCTAATGAAGCTACTCAGCGCTTGCAACCTGTCCCAGACCATGCAGTCTATCAGAGGTCTTCGACTACAGGCGACCAGTCACGTCCTATGAGAGGGCTCATAGCCACGATGTAGTGACAAATTGAACTGTATGTAAATGAGTTATGTAGTAGTGAAGTGACATTGTAAACGTTCAGGCCCATCAAATTCTTTGGACCAATTGTAGACATGGTGGTCCAGGGGTTACCTGGGTTTTTTGCTCTCTGATCTTTTTGTTACTACACGGAGCCATTTGGTTCAATATTAGGGAAAATATGGAGCCTTTAAACATAAAAACTAAAATAAAAAGAAAACAACATAAAACAAAACATAAAGCAGACAACAGCAACACTGACACGGGACCAGAGGAAGAGGTGGCCCAAACATTAGGCTACAAAAACTAAACAGGAGAACGGGAGGGATACTGGAGAGCGGAGCGGATCTTGGATTTTGTCTGCGTAATATTCATTTAGGTAAATAATGCCTGAGCTGAATGTGCTTTAGCTTAATTTGCACTAACTGCAGATTTCTGTCAGCGCTTTCATTTCAGTCACTGACTTAAATGAGCTCTGAAGGGGACTGTGAAATTTCAGACAGCTGTTACATTTCACTAGACTGCTAAATTCCTATAGACAGCTGTTACATTTCACTAGACTGCTAAATTCCTATAGACAGCTGTTACATTTCACTAGACTGCTAAATTCCTATAGACAGCTGTTACATTTCACTAGACTGCTAAATTCCTATAGACAGCTGTTACATTTCACTAGACTGCTAAATTCCTATAGACAGCTGTTACATTTCAGTACACTGTTAAGTTCAGACAGCTGTTAAATTTCAGCACACTGTTCAGTTCAGACAGCTGTTAAATTTCAGTACACTGTTCAGTTTGGACAGCTGTTAAATTTCAGTACACTGTTCAGTTAAGACAGCTGTTAAATTTCAGCACGCTGTTCAGTTTGGACAGCTGTAAAATTTCAGTACACTGTTCAGTTCAGACAGCTGTAAAATTTCAGTACACTGTTCAGTTCAGACAGCTGTTACATTTCAGCACACTGTTCAGTACAGACAGCTGTTACATTTCAGTACACTGTTCAGTTTGGACAGCTGTTACATTTCAGCACACTGTTCAGTTCAGACAGCTGTTACATTTCAGCACACTGTTCAGTTCAGACAGCTGTTACATTTCAGCACACTGTTCAGTTCAGACAGCTGTAAAATTGTCATCATTTCTAAATTTCAGCAGTGTTTAAATTTCAGTACTCTTCAGTTTCCTTGACTATTACAGCTTCTCCTGATTGTTGTGATGCTCAGTAGAGAATATACCGTGTATGAAGTGTAGCTATTAGGCATCCCAATAAACAGCCGCATCATCACAGTACAGGTTATATTTGTATCTGACTATAAAAATGTCCAGCCTATTTAATTATTTAATTTTTTCCTGATCTGGTTTAGAAAAACTACCCAGCCTTGTACTTACCCCCAGAGCCATGTGCATGGTGAGGATGATGTGGATGATGAAGAGGTGCATTACTGCTGCTGAGTGCTGCGTCTTCATGGTTACCCTGCAGTGATCAGAAAGCAGATGCAGGTACTGTAGTAAATAATGACCTGTGTGGGGTATATGGTTTGAGTGAGAGTTAGGGTATGTAGGATTGTAGTATGCTATGTAAATCTCTGGGTTTGCAGCTCAGCGTTATATTGGCCTGGGTTTTTCATATCTAACCGCCATAAAATTCAAAACAGTAAGTGTGTAAGGCCAGCTCAGACATCCTGGAGAAGAGCCCTGCAGTCTCATTACAGGAGATTTTAATACATGGTTCTAACAGAACTGTGTTCAGAAATTCCTAACTCATAATTGGTAGATCGTTATCTGGGTGATGCTCAGAGACTGACTGGAAGCACCAGTGTAGCGTCTCACATGAAGCGGTTGCTGAAATGTGGCTGCTGTTTGCTCTTAGACCACACTCCTAAAAATAAATCCTCCATGAAAGTAACTTTTAGGATTTAAAGAAAACGATGTGAAGGTTCTTTAAATAGTTCTTAAAGTTCTTCACACTTGCACATCTGTTTTACACGCACATTTTAAGGGGGGGGGGGGTTGTCAATGATCCAAAGCCTCAATATATCTCAATATACCACAATATCAAGGTGTTCGCACATCTCCGCTGCCTGAACTTCGGCTAAAACAGTGTTAAGGTATAGAGGAATCCAGAGACATGAGAACTGGAGGTCTTCTTCATAAACGATAAGTCTTAGACCCAGCCTCAAACACCTCAGGTGAAGGTTGAGGTATGTAACTTCACCAGACATAAAAAAGAGTCCCCTGTGACTGAACCGTACCTACCAGTGTAACCCCTCCACCAGCACCAGTAACAGCTGGGACAGGATTGGGCCAGAACTGGACGAGTTTCTGGATGTAGCCACATCAGTGTTCAGACACTCTCACATCAGAGGATTGGTCAGGTGGTCCAGATGTGGTAGATGCCTTCCCTGGCACAGTTCCGAGGAGAATTCCCTGTAGACTGGGATTGTATCCACTGCTGGTAGACCCGTATGACCGTAATACGGAAATAGAGAACACACGCTCCCACACACACCTGCAGATTCAGCTACTTCCTTCACACTATGGTCTTTGGCCACGCCCACATGCAGTCCCTCCTTTTAGCCAATCATTAACATCTGCTCTGGAGCCATTTTCCACACATGGAACGAGACATTTCCTGCACTGTAGCACCTCTTCCCAATCTATGGATCCAATCACTCACACCCCACAGGGATTTATAGCCCCATCATCCTCGTGTAGCAGTGCCACCTGCAGGAGCCTGGAGGTACTACCACCTTACTGAGTTCATCAGATTCACCATAAAACACCCACTGGTAACCCTCCAGACCGGAAAAGCCTGGTTGCAGTTTGAGTGCATGTATTCCGATCCCTGTATAGAAGGGACTTGACTTCACTGAGATCACTGTTTCTCCATTCTGACCTGCTGGACCATCTCTGCGCTGCTGCCACATGATCGGCTGAATAGACAACTGCATGAATGAGTAGGTGTACAGGTGTTCCTAATAAAGTGCTCGGTTAGTGTACATTGGCGTAAGCTGTTGCTTATGTTATGAAATAAATAAATAAAAAGCTGGACGATAGCAGCTAGTTTATTTTTTACATCAACACGTACAGGACAGCCAGTTTGTAGTTTCAGGGGGCCCTCGACTCATACGGGGCTCTTAGCATCTCCCTCTGCCTAGTACAAAGACCATCCCTGCACAAACCTAGTGTACAGCAACGCCTCCACCTTCCGTCATGGCAGCATTCGGGAGTAGTACAGCGGTTTACACTTATCTGGATAAGCTCCTCTTCCTCCTCCAGCACTCAATTTGTTTCTCTCAGCACATCAGGATAGCTTCTACTGCCCCTGGGGCAGCTTTGTACTGGGTCACGTGGCCTGGCAACTCTGTGTGTGTGTGTTTTTTTTTTATTTATTTTTTTTAATATATATATTTTTATATATATATATATATATATATATATATATATATATATATATATATATATATACGAGCAGCTGATGTGCAACAGAGAACATATGTCTCTGATATCACTCATGTATAATTTTTTTTTATTATAAATTAAATTAATTTTATTATAATTATTTAATTTATATATATATATATATATATATATATATATATTTATTATTTAAATATGTGTATATATATATATATGTATGTGTGTGTGTGTATATGTATATATCTGTATATATATATATATATATATGTGTGTGTGTGTATGTATTCTTTCTTAATGTATTTATTTCATTTTATAAATTTTTTTCAATACTGTATATCATGGGGGAAAGATACATTATTGTAAGTGGTCTGTAATGCATTTTGCGGTGGCTCACACTTTAGAAGCCATGCTCCGGTGGCCAGGTCGTGTTAAGTAAATCTCTGACTTCACTGGAATCATTATCTCAACATTATAATGGCCTGCGTTAAATTCATATCTAACTGCCGCCAAAGTAGAAGTCAAAGTAGGAGTCATTTGTGGTTTAAGAAAGAATGGTGGTCACCTTCATCTTCCTTCCAAACACACCTGCACTCCCACACCTCCCTCTGGGTGCAGTTGTTACTCTGATAGGGTATAGTGTAAATGTACTATAAATGTAGGGGGTAAGGGTATAGTATACAGTATATGTACTGTAAATGCAGGGGATTATGGTATAGTGTAAATGTAGTGTAGTCTAAATATTCTAAATAAAGAAGATCATTGATTTCTCAATAGTTTACATTTAACCATTGCCAACATCCCACTCACTTGAGTCAGTTAATAAGTTTGTACAGGTCTTTAATCCCTGTCACAGAAATGCTGGGCTACAAGTATAGTAATTGATCATCCTGCAAGACAGGTATGACAAAACAAGGGCTATTTTTGGCCTAAAATTTTGGGTTCAAATGGACAAAATGTTTGGACAATAATCAATATTTGATTAGCACATTCTGTATTTTTATGGTTTTACTGTAGTCCAGGGAGAAAAAGTTTTCTGGTCTTCTCTATATAGGTCTACTGAGGAAGGAGAACAGCATCCAAGTGTACAGTTTTACTTGGAGTACAGCAAAACGCAGAAACAGCAAAACACACAATCTAAAATAACCGTAGATACAATAAACCAGATTCAAGCTCGTAAGTAATAGAGAAGAGGACACAACAGAGCAACACAGACTAGGGATTAAACATGGACACATTGATAATAATAATTACAAGATAAACAGCGACCTCTATTGGAGAATGCCTGGCGCTACTTCCTACATTTTACTTACTAGTGTTCTCTTAAATTAATTTTCTCAAATAGATAGACAGACAGACTGACAGACATACGCTTCATTGATATCGAAGGAAATTTAACATGAGGTACATGTATGACCCTTGGGAATGGGAATGAAGAAAAAAGAGAAATTTTGACTTAACATGCACTTTACTTTATACTTTATTTTTCTCTGTGGCTAGACGATGTGTGTGGTGTGTATGTTTATGTGTTAAAGCTGTTTTAAACCGTTTAACCTTTTTAGGTACTGGTCTTATGTTTTCAGATTCTCCATCCACCACCGGTGCTCCGAACTACTTTTCTCACAATCCACCACTTTGTGACATCATCACCACGTATCAGAAGGTTCCCAGGTTCTAATTACTCTTGTGTAAACTTGTGTAATACATGCTGCTTTCCTCTATAATACTAAGTGGGATCTAGTCTCCAGTTCTACAGTTAAGAAATGTTTTTGTATATTTACACCCCCAACATTTACATACAACCACAACAGAGTTACTGCAACCAAAATGGTGGACTATGTGGAGAACTCCAGCGTTCCAGACTGGGAAGGAACTCTTCTTTTCCTTTCCCAAATGTTACAGCTTGAACAGGTACCACAATGTGACTGTGGGACCACTTAAGTTAACAAACCAAGCTGGAGAACAGGAACTCCAGCTCTACATCTTTAACAGGATCCCGGAACACCTTTAATCCTGCAGTCTGCACATTCCATGCCGGACAGATTCCCAGCTTTATTAGCACCACCACCCCAACAGCAGCCTGTAAGTAGCAGCCATGCTGTGTGATTGTATCTGTGTGTGCCGGTTGGAGCAGATCATCTTAAACTGAGAGCTCCATAGTGAGGATCAACTTTAATCTACTGTGTGTTGGTGTCCAGATGGAGCCAGTAGCTAGTACAGGGAACGTTAGCGACTAGCATTAGCACCAAGTAACTAGCATAGCTAACTAAATAGTATGAGGGCGGAGCTTGTTTACACAGAGGTAAAAAAATAGTTTGAACGTTCTTTTTTTTTTTTTTTAGTGCTTTTCGGATTTATCCAAAAAGAACAACCACATTATTCCCATATGTAGTGTGAATTTGTGCCAGTATGTGGTTTTGGGGTAAGGTAAAATGTCAACATACAATAAGGAGGTTATGAAGAACAGTAAGATGGCTTTTCCAAACAAATAGGCTAAATAAATACTTTTATGACATCTTTAAATTCTGATGATGTCATTGATGCTAAATGGCAAATGTAAACACAGAAGATAGTATTAGTCTTGCTGCAATTCTTTATTGATTCTTTCAGAGTTTACAGGCAGCCAAGGAAGGTACAGAACAAGCTTTTCCAAGTTTGCATTTGGGATTCTTAGAATTAACTAAAATACATTTCATAGCGCTCACTTTTCCCGCACTTTTCAGATTGTAAATAGTCTTACAATCATTCAGTTGCTTATTACGTTGGCGGAAAAACAAAGGAAGTTTGTGTTTCTTAAATCTTTCATAAGGTGGTACTAGCACTTCATCTTCTGTAGGAAATACTGACAGGTCTTTGATATGTGCACCGTGGCATGTTTTGATGACAAAACAAGTCTCGCTTCCAAACCCTTGTACTGTGGGTTGGCGTGAAGTAGAAGCAAAACTACCAAAGCGCATGAGGTCACCTTTTATTTCAAATGCATCTGCGCTGCGGCGGTAAGTGGTTTGGCATTTGTTGCGAGAGTTCTGTCTGGCGTTAATTTTTTGTATGGCGTCTGTTATCAGAAAGTGTAAAGAGATTAGGCCAAATGTGGTTTCATATTCACACATCCCATTACGCATCTTTTTATTAAGGTCACTGAACATTGAACTGGTTTTATCGGTGTAGACACCAATAGCTATTTTTGTCAATTGTTCCTCTGATAATTCATTGTCTTTTGCAGTAATTTGTAGAAGTTTTTTTATCTTTTGCCAAGCTAGAAAAAAATCCCTGTTGGATAATAACTCCCGCTGTAGATATTGAGAGCGAACCAGTTGATACATTTCTTTCCTGCAGTTATCAAAATCATCATCAATGGATCTTAGATATTCATCCATGTAGAACTGAAACAACAACAAACAACGTCATTAAAACAAATGTATGCAACAAACATGGTAACATCTTAACTGTATATTTAAATAAATCTGCATAGTGCTTAAATAAACATTAATATAGGTTTATTCACTAGGCACCATGTCATAAAGGCTGCCTCTGTCACCTTGATGTGAAGAGGACATAACACCTAGGTGACAGTCTCTTGCCTAACATTGGGTTGTCTTGACACTTTTTGGGGTGAAAGGACAACTGACTTCCTAGCTTCTTAAGCCATGCCAGTCATGTGTAAAACGAGCCACAAACATAACATTAGGTAATATTAATCCTAAGGTTATTAATCAAACCCACATGGGTGTAAATGTCCTGTCCTATGGTTAAAGGAGTTTTTCACACGTATGGTACTGTTAGCATATTTACATGTATGCCATTTAGCTGAGGCTCTTATCCAGAGCAACTTATAAGGATAAACATACTACAGGGAGGTCAATGTAGCGTTAGGAGTCTTGCCCAAGGACTCTTATTGGTGTAGTCATCCAGACCAGGAATCGAACCCCAATCTCCCATGTGGTGTGGTAGCTCAGTGAGAAGTGGTGTTATCCATTGCATCACACCAACCATATATGAGGTATGACGTACAACACTTAAAGGCCTCTTCAGAGGCACAACGTTCCTGGCAACTTTAGGTCATTAAGTCATTGTGTAGCGTAGCCCACAGCCCAAGCACGTGCTATAAACAGGTAGCTGCTAATTTACACACTTTTGGAGATGATAGCAGTGTGGAAAGCGAGTAGCTATTCCCATCTCAGTAATTTATTAGAGAGATTTCGCATCCTGTCTGTAGTAAAATTACATTACTCCACCTACCCCATGTGGAATCAATCCCCATCCCAACTGGGCTTTAAACAACTAAGTTGATATAAATGCATTATTCTGGATGCACTTTGCTTAAATAGCATCATGCTGAAACTGTGAAAGAAGTTTTTCCCACCCCTAAAGGACATGACTTTTCCACACATTATTAACAATGTACAATTAAAATAAAGTGCAAGCTCTTTGTGCAAGAAGGTTCAGTTAAGCTATGCAATGTACCTGTTAAAGAAGAGAGAAGGATTTGTACGTTCTTCGGGGTAAGCCATTGTTTGGCTAATGGATCATATCAGACTGGCACCAGGTCAATACTGCTATTTAACGTCCACAGAAAATAACCATGTTTTTTTTTTTATATATGTGTACATATTGCAAAATTTCTCTTTTGTTGTAAATTATTATTGTTTATTCTAAATGGTTGCTACTGTAAAAACGGCAATTTCCCCCTGGGATCAATAAAGTATTTCTGATCTGATCTGATCTGATTGTTTATCCCAGGGGTCGGCAACATGCGGCTCTGCAGCCACATGAGCTCTTTAACTGATTATGATTTTTAGATAAAAGATGGCATTTCCTAGCGTGGCACAGTTTAAATCGCAACATTGTGACTGAACATAGTTGTTGGACAATAGATTGGTCTTTTAAAGTGGCCTCGGGATATTAGTGTATTCTAAATGCCTAAAACTATTTGTTTATTCTGCAAAACATCCACCATCGAAAGTTCCAAAGCTGAAGCCCCCTCATAGCTTGCACGTGCGTTTTTGTTTTGAAATTAAATAGTGAGCTCTTGTTTGGCCATGATCAGTTACAAAAATGGAGCTAAACGGAAACCTGGAACTAGAAATTGAAGAGGGAATTGCAGAGAAAGTCTGTAGTTGATATTATTGGTGTTTGTTGTAGAACACTAGCGATATTAAAGGAGGAAACACAGCTTTCTTGACAAATTCTCTGTGTATCTATTTGCCTCAAACTACAGCCATCCCCACATGAGAAGGAGAGAATGCCTTGTCTTAAACTGAGCGATTGCTAAATTCATAAAAAACACTTCTGAACTGTTTCACAGTAGTGAATTTCAATCGTGGTTTGAAGGACTGAAGCAGGAGGGAGAGAGGGAGAGAAGGCAGAGAGAAGGGTTGCTAAGTGTTAAGAGTGAATTGCCATGCTGGTAAGACAGTAAACCGCATTTAGGTCTGTCTCGTGCTTGCTCACCATTCGCTGTTGAGCAGAAAACTCTGTTTCGTAAAGAAAAGAAAGAGAAAGACTTCAGGAATAAACAAAATGGATAAATAATGAAGCATTTTCTGAACTAGTTGCTATATCATATAAATAGATGGGCATCAGATACTCCGGACATTTACAATGACCATTTACTGAAACCAGAGACGGCTAAAGAAAAGTAATGTCTTATAAGTTCAGGTTGGTACATCCTTTGTTCAGTGACACACCACAGCGGCAGTGCCAACCAAAACCTTCATTTATTGTGGAAATTGTATGACTTCTATTGTTGAACTTTGTGTTGTTCCTTACCGTGCCCACTCTCGTCATCTCATTACACGGCTCAAGATTGTTATCGTCTTACTGGCAAAGGCTAAGGGCATTCTTTTTGGCAGCAGCAAAAAAGCTTCTGTAATTAGTCCCACTTGGCAACTCTGTGTCTTTCATTACTATATCCGTGATTGTAAAACCCACTACCGCTACATAGCAGATTCATGCTGGATTTAAATCTTGGAGCTCCTAGGTAATCACTTAAATAACACCAACAACTAATCCCACTCTAATAGGGTTAGGATTTAAGAACCGCACACAGTCGTTCCGCCAGTTCCCAGTTTTAACATCCTTTTTTACTGATGAGCAAAAAAAAAACCATTGCTTGTTTAGTCGGTCATTTTATTTTATTTGTCATATGGTTTGCGGTGCAAATGTAATCATCATAGAGGCACACAAGGAAAAGAGAAAAACTGAAGGGCAGCCTCCAATCCCTGGATCAGGTCTCTGGTGACACGTTCGTACTGAGGAATATTATTTAAGCCAAAGTATGGTAAAATATTACACCAATAAGATATAAATGCTTCTGACAAGGGTTTGTTTTCTCATACACAATTTGAGCTACCGATCTTGCTGGTTTTACACACCCATATGGGTCCTCGCATATAGTAGGAGTCGTATATGTCACATTTTATCTTTTTCGAATCAAGTGTCCCAGACAACTGAAGCTACAACAGGTCTGTGTGTGTCCATTTCGCAAGGCGCCACATAATGGTTCAGGAGATGAACACCACTCAAAATTCACACACACCTAAAATGAGTGAGACAAATCAAATGAACGGTAATTGGAAAAATTGCTATATGTATGTTCCTGGTAATTTATGTCAGTTGTCATAAAGGGCTATACAGGTGTCATCAAGCCTTATGAACATTAACTACAATGAAACTTTAGACAATAGTAACAACAACGTGTTTTAAAACTTTTCGATTTTTCAGAATTGTAAAACTACATTGAAATACTAATGCCAGTTTATCAAATTCACTCAGAAGGTGAGCACCTTTAAGTCTAACCTTATTTCCAGTCCCTTGATGGTTGGCAGGCACATTTTTCTGTGATGCCTGAAATGACAAAAACAAAAATTCTACATCAAATCCCGGATAGCCCGAATGCTAGTTGTACAGCCTGAAAGGTAGTTCCATGACTTTGTTTTGTGATTCTAAATTAGACTGCAGAATTCTTTACCTCTGACTTTGTAGTCTTGTGGGAATCTTTAACAGTTACAAATATTCAGACTCAAATTTCACACCATATAAGTTTGTTAAATATTTAATTTAGCACTGATCTAGATTTAAAAGAACACAGTCTTTATTTACAAAAAAAAAAATACCTTGAAGCAGTTCAGGCAAGGTATTTTACTTCTTACTTCCGGAACTGCGTGTACAGTGAGGATTAGGATGAGGAAGAGACACTTCATTGCAGGTGGGTGCAGCATCTTCATCAACGACCTAAAATAAAGAGAAACAGGTGGGATTATAGGTGGGGGTCACGGTACTAAACAAACCACCAGACATGGTGACGTCTCCATCATTTTTTCATTTACTTTATGCAGAGTTTTATGTATAAATTTCCTAATTACTCTCCTGATACAAGCAGTTTTGTAGAAAGTGGCAATGCACCATCTGCAAAACAGCCCATGTCATATACATGTAAAGGTACGAAAATCCAATATCATACAGCAATTAGAGTATCTATCAAACCACGCAGAACAAATGTTCATTTCTCAGCTTGGAGCATGTGAATGGTCCTGCTTACCTTTTCATCAGGCTGAAGCTGCTTCTGCACTGTTGAGCTCTCTGAGGTTTTTATAACACTGCCATGGTCTGACACGTTTCAGGATTTGCATGAAATGGTCTTATGTTGATGAATCTTTTTGCATTGTTTAGCTGCTCAACAGACTGTCAATCCGTTTTATTAAAGTCCGGGGTTGTACAATATTTAGGGTGAGAAGTGTTTCATTTACATGTAGGAAAACATAAAATGGTGTCTATTGACGACGTTCGTGTGATGTCTTGGTGTAGAAGAAAAGACAGAACAGCGTTTTGTGCAATATTAGCTTTTCAAAGTCACATACTGTAAGGTAAATTGGGTATTGAACTGTATAATACAGAATATTAGAACGGTATCTCTTCATCCAATTTATATTCAACATTTTTTTTTAATTGAGGAACATGTCCCTGAAAGCAGGAGGATAGCAGACCACCGTTGACCCAATCCCAGCAAAACTGGTGGTCCTTTGGTGGTTTGCTCGGTGAGTATGGCACTTTATCACTGAGTCACTCAGGTACCTAATTCCTACTATCTCCTTCCTTCATTTTCTTAATGCATCGTACAATTTTGTGTTCGTGCGCAAAATAACAACACAAAATAATGTTATTATTTGACCTAGCCATTATTTATCCTCTTTGATTTTTTATTTCTTAATTTATTTATTTATTTGTCTTAGTTTTAAAAAAGGCTTTACACATTTAGGATCTGTTTGCATAGAGAACCAGTGGGTTATTATATGCTTGCTAACTGGGGTTCAGCTCTGCAGTTGTTGTTATGTTGATGTGGTTGTTTTTCTTTTTAGTGATTAAGCTGTGCATTAACTTAGGCAGAAAAAACAAACAACTGTATATTTGTATCACTGAAAGCATAGTGAGTATGAGGAAGCCCCTACAAAACCTCAATACTCAGGTAAAAGTATTGATACTGGTAAAATACTGACAGAGTTAGTTACGGTACCTTTATAAAAAAGATGTAACCAATCACAACACAGTACAGATGCTGTCAGCAACAAAACAGAATGGGAAAAAAGACATTAGTAACTTAATATGAAGATGTGGAATGTATGAGAATGAGTATAAATATGTACTAACTGATATACTGGAGTAGCAGTAACAGTACTACTATTAGTACATACTCCGCAGATACAAACTTACTGAAGTACTCATACCTGGGGAAATGTACCTTACTACTCACTTCTGTACACATCCCTATGGGTCTTGTTTGTCATATACTGTTCTCAAGGTGATGCTGGATCAATGCCTTCCCTTCTGTGTGATGGCGGGCTCTTATAAAAGTGTTGTTAAAAAAACCCAGTTCTCCTTAAAACTCCACAAAGCAAGCAACTGAGTTCTCTGTTTTCCCTCATAAACGCAGCCTTATGGCTTAGCCTTGTTGGAGCTGGATTAGTTTTACCAGAGGAGGTCCGGGTCTATACTATGTGGGTGGTTTGACTGGCCAATTCATTCAGGATCTCTTTCATTTCTCCAGATGTCCTCACATGGATCACACTTCATTTACAGTGCGTCCTTCTTTAATACTAATCCCTCATCACGTCGTTTAAAAGTATGAAGTTCACTTACTTCATTTAGATGAAGATTACGAAAAAGGTATGTTCTAATGCTGGTATATGAGAGCGTTAAGGTATTTAGAATTGTAGTATGTATCTCTGGATTTGCAGCTCAGCGTTATATTGACATTTTATTTTTCATATTTCATATCATGTCCATAAAATTCAAAGCAGTAAGTGTGTAAGTGGCAGTGACAGTAAAAACTACTGATGGGCAGAAACACGGGTTAGCTCTAACATCCTGGAGAAGAGCCCTGCAGTCTTATTAACACCTCTTTTGAGAGAATTGTGTTGAGTGATACTGATTTTCCTAATTGCGTATAAATTGGAAGATCATTCTTACTAACAAACTGGGGCGTGCTTGCTCAGGAGAGGCAGACTGAAACACACCATGTACAAATGTCCTCACGTGAATACTCTCTGCTAATATCTGACAGCTATAACTTTAAAAAATAAACTTCTAATAAAGTTATTTGCATGGAGTGTAAAAGTTTTCCAGGAGAAAAATTGGGTACAGACCCATAAAGACTGTGATGCAAGGAACTAGAAGTTCTTTACACTCCCACCAGCGTGTTAAAAGTACCTTCCATAAAAAGTTATTTGGGGAACAGGTGCTTCAGTAGTGTTCAGTGTTCAGGTGCTTCAGAACGTTTTTTTTGTTTTGCAGTTTTTATTTTTAAGAGTGCTGAACAATGATCCAAAGCCTTTCTCGAAAATGACACGCACCACAAAATCTTAGTTTTAAAGTTCATCTTAGCTCTTTCACTGGGAGAGTCATGAATCCATTAGTGAGGGCCATGGTGCTGCAGTTACATTCTGGCGCCTGTACAAGCTGCAGCATTTACGGTGGAACTGAATATTTGGAATAAGAAGCTTCCGATATTCCCTTCCCAGCCTGGAACACTGGATTTCTTCACATAGTCCACCATTCTGGTTCTGTAGCTCCATTGTGTAAATGTTGAGGGTGTGAATTTTAACGGGTCTGAATCAGCCCGTTTTCCTGTCCTTTTTTTGGAAATACAGGATTTGGATTTGAAGGAGGAACAACAGTGTTTCAGGTTCACTGTATGTCAGGTCTGTGTACTCTGCTTATTGCACCATCCCACAGTGTAACCACAGTCGTCTGTTATACATGTATACACATCCCTTATGTTTTTAAAAAGTTTTTACCTTTCCCAAATAAATAAAAGAATCTCATGCAAAAAAAAAGCCAAACAGCAAACTGAAGACCGACCCGAATATTTCAGCCTGCCATAGAACGGCATTTGTCCATTAACAGTTTGTGACGTAAGCCAGAGGGCGGATTCATAGTCCATTTTGACCAAAAGAACCCTGGTTTTAAAACTACTTCTGTTCAGGATTCTGTTCAGGTCCCTGGTGGGACCAGTCTGCGTTTACCAGTTTTTATTGAAACCAAGGGACATCAAAGGATACGTCACCAGCGTCAACTGGGGGCACTGCAGAGAGGTAGTAAACTGTAATACCGTGATAGTGTAGGTTATAGATTACCTGGGAGTGTTTGGGCTGTTATC